>JAUMHL010000006.1:6595125-6756793 GCA_032362345.1 Sandelia bainsii | reverse complement strand
ATTCATAACACACTCTTTGTTAACAAAAAGGCTGAGCTGTGAACTTGATATACATGTTAATTAACATATTAATCAACCATTTCTTAATGTTACTTAATACCTGAATTAGCGTGTAAGCCCTAAATACATTTCAACAAGAGAAATTTGTGAACTGCTACTTACTGTTATTTAGTGTATTGCTCAACTATTTAAGTTATTACTACATTAAGTAAGGCTAATAAAGGTTGTTACAAACATTAATTAATGTATAAATTAATGCCTTACTTAACATAAATACCATTAGTAAATGATTAGTAGATGCATTAGTTAACCTTACCTTACCTGTTAGTTAATGCTTATTAATGCATTAAGTAATGTTAATTAATGTACCCTCACATGTTCAAGTACATGTTGGTTTTTATATATGATTCTGGTTAAATGACACTGTATTCACAGAACTCATATTTTTGTTGTTTTTCCTATTGCAAAAATTACTAAAATCTATTTTATAATTATGTAGCATTGCTATAATTATATCAGAGCAAAGTTTTGAGATATGGGATAAGAATATGTATTTCCAGAGGAAGTGAGCCTTAAATCACAAATGACTGCACAGTCAGGGAGGGATAACATGCATGTTGAAGCTGTTAGTGTTACACTTGGTTGCCTTATTGATTGTGTGGAACTAGTACAGCATCTCGGAGATGTGCATGGTCTCCAGGTTGTTCGGAGATGCCTTATGTTACAGTGCAAAGAGGCTCTGGCTGTCAACATGTGGTCTTCAGCCCAGCTGACTCGTCCCAAAGGGGAGTCGGACCCCTGCAGGAGCCATCTGTATCGTAGACAAGGCTATCCATCATTTGCGCTGTTGCACTCAATTTAGGGTTTTTCTGCAGACAGCGTCAGGCAGCAGTGAACAGCTTTACATGTACGTGTTGGTAATGAGAGCCCTTGAAACCTGCTTAGTGGCTCTCAAAGCCAGTCTCAACGGCTGAAGGGATTCGACGAGTCAATTCCTAAGGCTGAACCCACACCCGACCTCCAGGATTGTTCCAAATGGAGGTTTTGTCTCTAAATGCCTTTTTGTGGAGACAGAAACACCAAATTATAAGTAGAAAAAGTGATTACTGTGTTCAGAAACAGTGTCCACACATAAAAGACTAACTGCCCTTTAAAATTTTCAGTGGAAGATTAATCTACTACTATTCCTCCATTCAGTATATTTCTTTATTAATTTATTTTGACAAATCTCACAAAAGAAATCTTTTATGCAGGGCTCTTTTTATTTTATCAAGTACAGCTTTTAGCTGCACAGGAGGTACAATAAGGGAAACAATTCCTGCTTTAATAAAGCCTGAAACTGTTATTATTTCCTTCTGGCCTTGAATGCCCCAAATGTAACAACACTGTAACATCCATTAGTACCCTTGAGTATTTTGAACATAAGGCACCCATCATGTTTATGGCACTAATGGTTGATATTGTTGTTGTGAAATTTACAGGAAGTTTACTTTTTTCTTTATTTCTTTTTTTTTTAACCAGGTGTGTTCACTTACCATATACCTCACATTCATTTACATCCTTGGGGCAATAGTTGCAGGGAAAAGAGGATTATGCAGTATTCAATTCATGAAATTGTGTTCGCTCATGCTTGAGGGCTGCCTGCTGCAACCACAAGAAAGTGCTTCTTATTAATTTCCAAATCCCAGACTTTCCAAGCAACTTCTAGTCACATGCCTGCTTCTTTAAACTTAAGCTACCACTGTCCCACTGCTAGGAAACAGACATTGACGTTAAACGAGCCACCCTGCCTTTGATGCAGAAACCTTTCACTGAGCTTCAGAGAACTCCATGTCAGGATGAGGGTTGTTATCTTGTGTGGTAGTCCCAGTTGTTTTTTTGATGTTGCGCTGAGAATGTGTTTGTCCTAATGGTTGTGTGAGCAACTGCGTTCCTACATCCAAGTGGAAGCAGATACAAGCAGGTATCAGACACACTCTTGCGTTGCCTGCTTTCAGAGTCTGTCTATCAATTTTGTGTCAGGTAATTCAATCAGTGACCACTGACCACTGCATTCTGACTGCGCTCTCAGAGGCCACGGGAGCTTTGGAGAGGGAAGATGGCAGAATGATCCTCTTGGCAGGTGAAGTGAAATGTCACAGCCCACTGCCCTGAGGAGATGAGGCCTTTTTTACACGCCACCTTGGCGGCTAAGACACGATAGTTGCAACTTATCATATGTAAGCTTGAGGAAAGAGGCCAGTGGGCATTCCCACATTTTGTGTTGTCGCACCAAGTCCACATCTCTACATTACAAATCTCATCTTTTCATGGTGGAGTGCTCAGATCTCATGTAGTTTCTCAATAGTTGCATAGGCTGGTTGGCAACACCTCTAAATCTCTCTCCTGCCAGTTCCCAATTCCATGTGAGACTTTTGGTGATGTTTCCTGAATCACATACAAAAGCTAGAAACAACCTCAATAGTACTGCATGCTGAAGGCACAGGCTTAGAACTTAATCATCTTTCTATGATCAATATGATCATGTTGCACATTACTTAAACCACTGGTGAGATCCTACTAAGGAAACTCACATTTTAGTAAGATTGGGGGAGTAAGTCAAGTCTGGTACCTTGAAAAAAAACCCACCTTACAGCACTTGGGTGAATAGCATGAACTTACTTTACACAATAAATCTTCAATTTATTTCACTTGATAACATTGGAATTGGGGTGTGTTGCAAAGTAAAAGTCCCTGCATGCGTATGAACATACCTGTATCGCTTCTGGTAATAAATTTGATTAAATATAGATTGTGGAAACATACAAGGTCAGCATTCATTCGATATCTTGTCACTAACACTGTAAGTCAAGTGTAGAACAGTTAGTTTTTCCCTTTTTCCAAGGCACCTTTATCACTCCACTTTATTTTGAAATTCATTTTGAAGTATAAAGACAGATGCAAATTAGTACAACACAGTGTGACACACAATATAAATTAAATAAGTTTTAGAGAAAATAACCCAAGGTTGTATACGTGCCAAGGATTACTTTACCTTTATCTTAGCTACTGGAGGGTTTCATGTTCACGATCCTGCAGGTACCACAGTGGTAGATGCAGTAGAATGGTTAACTGTGGAGTGCTTTGAAACCAGTTCTTGAGTTTCTATCACTGCATTTAATTTACAAGATTTACGAGCTGTTATTCTTGTTTCTATTCTTAGGCTGTCAAGCCTCCCGAGGGGCCAGTACTTTTATTTTGATCACACAAAAAATTTCCTGATTTTTCCAGTAATGATCTCCATCCTCCTCATCTGTGAGACTGGCAGCAGGAATCCCTGTAGACAAAGTAAATTGAAGGGAATGTCTCAACAATGTAGGCATATTGAAAGCTTTACTTGAAGCACTAATCATACCTTGAGAGTTTTACTTCAGCCCATCAGCTCTACTTTAAGGGAAAAGTACTAGAAGTTGTTCTCAGTTGTATCTATCCTGCAGTACAGTATGTTATACCAGCCCACGTAAGTCCTCAACACATAGTCACATTATTGGTTGCTCATACTGTAAGACCTTTTTGAAACAAAATGTCAGTTCAAAGTAATCTCTGTGAAATAACTTGAATCTTTCACAGTAGTATCACCCAACAATTTCCTACACAAGCAAGAATAAATGCATTCAGGAACAATATAGTTTACACTGAATATAAACAACTTTGTGTATGTGTGTTCCTCCAGAGTGTGTCTGTGCTTGTTTGTTAATGGCATGTGGGTGTGAGCACTTGAGCATGTGGCTGAAAGGACTGTCACTAATAACATAAATTAAATTTCTGTAGATAAACATATGGAGATTGCAGGCTGTGAAATTGACTTCAGGCTGTGAAATTAAAGGCAATGCCCACCGAGGTGATAGCTTTCAGTTGTTTGGGGGTGGGAAATGCTGCACTGTACGTGTGTGTATACTACAATTCAATTAGTGCCCTTGATCATCTTTTTTTAGCAAGTCTGATAGGATGTGACTTTGTGATCCAGGCGGTGAGACACCTGCTCATTCTCAGATGTTTGATTTATTTGTTCATTAGGAACTCACATCTCTCATCAATCCGCGTTCACACTCAACAAGCACAATCAACCGCAGTTCCATTTCATGGCCAATGGGAAATAAAAGAAAAATTGCCAGGCATCATAACCATTGATGAGGCAGTCCCCTGCCAAAACTTTCAACTAACCCGAAGTGTGGTAATCTCATCCAAAGTGGATTAAAAATTAAATAGTTTGGTGTGTGTGAGGAAAGAGAGCAGGCCAGTGATGTGCCAGGAGGATTAAGTTGGAGCGGATATAGTGTGGCAGCAGTAACATGCTGTCCTGGAGTTGCTGTTTCTCAATAATAGAAATGTCAGGAAGGGGAAAGAGGAATGAAAAGGAGGGGTGATGGGGGTGCGGGGGGGGGGGGGTGTGTGTGTGTAACTACAAGCCTTGGAAATCCCAGCTAGTGTAGAATCATTATTATTACTTCCCACTCACATCTTTAAAATGGCATTAACCTTTGCTGAGTAAATTCACACTTGTGGTGCTAAAACTCTGGTGAAAGAGTTTGATTGGAACAAAAATCTTCATAAACAGTGCCCAGTCTAACTTTTTCATTAAACTTTTAAAACCACACAGACACACACACATTCTTACAAAGTGTAATAATCCATAACAACCTGGTAAAAAGCAATGCAGTTTAGTGAAACAAACATTAAAAACAACCTTGCCTTGAGGAGGACATGTTATTCATATCCATTTTCATGCTTTATTTTAAAATGTTTTATCTTTCCCTGAGCGATCACTTTGTCAGCATCAGTAATGCCTATAAATCCTACTGTGGAGGAGATTAGTCTGTGAGAAGTGCTGCTGCCTGCGGTAATTAAAATTCTGCTAGATGGCCAGGGTTTCTCCTGCCATCATCTTCTCCAAACATCACTTGCTGTCTGTCTCACTCACTCTTTTTGTCCTTTTGTCCCTCTCAGTAGTTTTAATCAATTACAATACATTTCAAGCTTGATAACAGCATTCTTCTTGTACTTAAGTAGATGATAACCAAGAGGAACAAAATACTCTTTTGAGAAATAAAGCCAGAGATTGCTAAGACAGCCATCTTCCTCTTTTCCCACAGATCTTATATCAGGGATCATGGTTGTGCTGGTGTACATTATTATTTGAAAAAGAAAAATAATCAATCTTCTATAGTTTTTATGGCTGTTCAAGACCAGAAGTGTGACGGAAAATGACATATAGTATGTGAAAGGTATATTTAAATTCACAATGTGGCAGACAGAAAGTCCAGTGCTTCCTATTGATTTGTAGTGCTCATTCCAAATCTGCCACAACAGTCCAAATCTTCCTCTGCAAGATTTACAAGTTACGATGTTTATTATTGTTGTTATTGAGATAAGAAGTCCACATGTGGGTTAATCTCTTCATAGTCAATATATTATTAATCTAATACAGATTTGTTGAACATTGCTCTCTTTTGATTGAGTTGTGGCTTTCTGCTGGTGCTGTCTAACACTGATCCCACAAACTACGCCTGTCGGAGACTGGCTGTCCTGCTCAATAAAACATGGTTTTTATGATGCTACAGCTCCTAGCTTGACAATTTCACTCAATCCGAAAGGAAATAAAATGTACCGTTGCAGCATCAGCAGTATGCAAAGTCAGAGCAAATTCCGTTGCCAGCGTCTGTCAAACATCTTAATAATTTATCATTTTAACAACAAAACTCATGACTCTACCTTTCTATTTGGACTGTACTGCACTGGGGTAATTGAGACACTTACATGAATTATGGATAGTCTCCATCAATCTATCATAATTATGGTTATCTGAGAGAAAAAGTGTGTGTTCAACTGATAAAGGCATTAACTCATTTAGAGGTGTAACACCCATGGTGAACATTGAACAACGCATTAGAGGTTGACTTTTATCACCACCATAACTTCTATTCTTACATTTACACACACAAGTCCTCTGCTGTTTCACACCTCTCGGTTTGCCACCTTTGGATGGGGAATATGAGCTTTTTGGTCAGACAAGCTTCTTTCTTTCTATAAAGATTTGATTTATTGAGATTGACAACAATCAAAGAAATAACAGACATAAAAAAATACTGTAAAGCAGTCAGTTTCTTATCTAAATCTTTCAGAAGGCTATGTTGCCAACTCAGTGAAGCACATCCGGCCACAATTTGAAAGAGCTTGGGTGACAGTAATCTACCTTGTTTTTAAGCTGTGCCACAGACCGTATTTCAGTCAGTAAGTGTCTGTTTTATGCATTCTTCCTCCATTATTATTATATCATCCTAAGGAACTACCTTTTGTGTCTGAATATATGATTATAATAATGACAAGAATGGTCGCCAAGTCTGTGTCTCATTTATTAATTTTCAGAGTTACGGGGAAAATTCAGGAGTTTTAATCAACAGCGTTTCTCGCTCAGTCAGCACCTGTTTTGTTTATGGCTGGCGTGACCTTTTCTGAGCTATAAAACTCTGTCTATGCCAATCTCTGTACTGCCGTAAGGTCATCGCTTCATCAGTTATCTCTCTACTATAACAGCGTGACCTAAACTCTCTCTGTCCTCAGCCATCAGACTGAGAGAGATAGATGGTTTTATCTGTAAATGTAGCTATTGCACTACACATGCTGACATAAATTCCTAGCTGATAAGAGCAGCACTTTACAGTACAGTCGGCTGGTCATGGCTGCTGCTGTGTCCTCCTATGCATGATGTAAAAGAGTAGCGATCAGGCTGCCTGGCTATTCAGCTTTATAAATATAGTATTTGGTAGGAAATCAAATACTGTGAGCCTGTGAACAACAGCTAATTTGATAACTTTGATCATTTAATATGTATATATATACATATATACTGTACGTGTGTGTGTGTTAAAGAGTGTATTCTGGATGGATGTTCTCAACAAAGGCCTTTGTGACGACATGTCCCCCATCATCCAGGGAGTGGGACATCAGCAAAATTGATGCTAAGCTTGATGGATACGGGATGGCAGAGAACATCGACTTAAGAAACTGCAATTTAGTGGAACGAGCAGCTGGTTGTCTGGATTAGAAAAGCGGCACAGAAAAATTCTCAAAGTCCTAAAGCTAACTCCAAGACCAACTCCATGAGATGCTAATTAATTCAAATGGGGGAAAATACTTTCATAAGAGCAAAGTACTGCATCTCAGACATATACATGCAGATATATCTTAATAAATGACAAAAGTATTGATGAATGAACAGACTTTAGGCTTATTTAACCTCACTTTATGCCTGAATGTTTCATTTACATTCATCATTCAGCCAGATATTTCCATGCTCATTTTTAATTAAAAAATAAACAAAAAAACACCTATTTCAAATATTGCCTTAGAGGCAGATGAATGTGTTTATCTGTGAGTGTTATTCATCCACAATATTAAAATAAGGGTGACAAGGTCTAACGCTCTTAGGCTCCAAGTCAGCCCAAATCTCTGATTTCGGTTTACTTTTATTTATTTTTTCCCCAGGAGAGGCGATGAAATTATGATGATATGTTGCTACAAAATGAAAAACAGCAACTCTTCCAGGCGCAGTTAAGATCAAAATTAGCATAACCTCTAAGTGAACAACCGAACAGAAAGGTTGCTGTCCTTTTAACCTTGTAGCTGGCAACGCTTGCAGCACTGACACACTGATGTGACAAACCGCTTGCTTATTCACTTCCCTGCGGAATCAAGCAGGCAGGTAGCTGGAGCTGCGTGACGGTGTTGGCTGACTTTGTGGTAATGACAACTGATGCTGTAACAAGCCCTAAACATCTCTCTCATTTAAGTGTTTAAGTCACAGACTGCTGGTGCCACTAAGACCTCAGGCCTTTTTGTTAAGACTAATATCATAATTGATTAAAACTTCACTGGTCAAAACACCTAAACACTCAATTTGCAATCTATACATATATATGTACTGTTTATATATATATATATATATAAACAGTACATATATATATTTTTTTACTAACCAAGAGGGTGAGTTAAATGGTGGTTACAATTATCCGTTCTGCCTAACATGGGACACATATCAGGTGACCAAATATGTGAGCTCTTCTCACAGGAGACTGAGCTAATCAAACATTTAACAATGAGACAATGTGTATCACAAAGTATCTGTTTCCAGTAATGCTGGCTAGAATGTTTTTTCCTCTGTGCTGGTAGAGCTGCCAAGATTTAAAGGATTAGGCTGGGCTTTTATTTTCCATGTTGCTACAGACCGCTTAACCTTGCACTACTGTGTCGACCGTTTGCCACTCAGATTAACCAGCAAATGTACACATTTACCAGATTTACTTTGGGGTGGTACATGATTATTGTCCTGTGCAGTACTGATGAACATAAATTTTAATTGTTTTATTTTTTCATATCTGCTGGAAGGTAGATCATATTTTGTGAGAAAATCTCTGACATACATGTTTTGTTATCATAGATAAATTCTCATATCACAAACACACACTCAGCAATTCAGTCCCTGAATTTAACTATTTTCCACAGAAACGTAGGTGATAGAAAATTTCTTGGATTATTGGAAAGCCCTTAAATACAAACGATCATGTCTTGCACTATAAATGGATAAAATAAACTATTGAGTGGTATGGCTGCTAACTGAAGAGTTTTCCAAAATGTTATGTATCAATTAGTTAAAGTGCTGCCACTATAGAATCCCATCAAATATCGAAAGACAGAGAGGATTGTATCCTCAAAATCCTCAAGATACTCTCTACTTTCATAATCCAAGCTCTTGAGATGAATCCTCATGTAATTAGTACCTCATGTCCTAATGTGCTTCATTTCATCATGAGATCATTTCAAAACAGTAGGTGCTCAGTTATTCATACAGTTGACGTTTTAATTTCAAATTGAACTTTTCATTTGTGCCCTTGGCATTTTGATGTTAATAACACGCACTGTACTGTTGCCCACAAGGCTTGAGAGCAATGTGACTGTGACTTTGAGGAGCAGTGGCAAGGCAAAGGATTTTAGGCACTGAATATTTGATTACACAAATATCCGACTTAATCTGTTTAGACATTAATAAAAACATCTAAGCCCAATATGGAAAATCATGATTTCTTTTGCGCTTTAAAATCCTAAACTCAGAGGAGTAACATATGGTTGGGGGCTTACAAGCGGAGAATACTGTATGCATGCATGAAAATATTTCTACTTAGGAAGTTAAGCTGACAGGAAGAACGCAATAAGTGCAGTGATGGCTGAAAATAATCTGAATGCACATAACTGACCAGCCTTAGAGAATTCCACATTTCTTATTCTGTACGTGAAAATGTTTACACTTTTGAAAGTGGTTTGATTTTTGCAGAAGGGTTAAAAGTAATGATAAAAATGTTGCAAAATATTGTGAAATAGAATACTTACAGATTAGTTTTGAAGGGTTATGATAACTGCAGAAAAATTAATTCACATAAAACATGTTTAAAATACAGTATATGTTTACAAGAAACCTATTTGCCAAGACCACTCACTGTGTCTTTCTCTCTTTTCACACCATGCTGCATCTCCAAACAAATCACCACCGAACTCTGATCATAAAGGTGAGTTTTATTATATAATTGGGTTTTGAAATATTACAATTTGTATACAGAAATGCTCTTGCCACACTAAAAAATGTAGCTCACGTTATTACACTACTGCCAAAGATGGTCATGTTGCTTTTGGAATGAATTTGATTGCTTTTTCTTCAACATACATATTATTAGAACCTCTCTCCAGAACTTCTGTTTTCACTTCTCTGGAACTTTACTGTATATTTCATATGTGCAGGCTGTGTGATACAGCTCAGCAGTGATGAAAGATGCCATTTATGATAAATGCACTGACCATAAACAGTCAAATCATAGCAGAACCTGCCTTCTGGCCTCTCCCCCTTGTTATGCTTTGCACCCTTTCCTTCCTGTCTTGTCCGTGTACCTCCCCTCCAGCCCTGTGCATGCCTGCCGTGGTCAGAGTTCACTATGATGGAAGCTAAAGTGAGTCACATAGTGGCCAAAGGCATTAGCAGCCAATGTTAGTCACCGTTAAACATCTCTTCACCTCTCTCCTCTTGAGCCCATATGAACTAGGAATCCCTGCCTTGGCCTCAGCTTCTGTGTGCTCCGATATACCTACTGTATAGCAACTGCAACATCAAACATTTTACAGGACACACAACAACAAAAACAAAGTGATAAATATTGTACACATAAAAAGAAGCTGTAGAAAAGTGGATGACACTGGGTTACCTACATCAGCTGGAACACGTTTTTATTTTCCTCATCTCTTATTCATTTGCTCAGTTTATCTCCTGTTGACAAGTTGTCACTCCCCCCTAGTCTTTTGTCGTTTTAAAAAATACATTGAATTATTCACCCTGCTTCATGCATGATACGGCTACTGTCACTCACTTTGAAAGTAGATAGGAGAGAAGTTTTTGGGTCATGTTTGTGAAACCTGCCAGAGGATACTGATCAGCGCTGATATGGTTCTTCATTGTTATATATGGACATGAAGTCATAAAGTCTGTTTGAATGTTTCTATTATACTTGGTAAGTTTGAAATGCCTTCCATAATCTTATAATCTTATTTTATGACCATGAAGTTCCAGGAGATGGAGTTCAGTTTAAGCTGGGTGCAGTTTTTCACAGTATTAAAGAATTACTAGATGCACCCTGGGCATAATTCAGTGTGGTGATACTGTACAATAGTGTGAAGCATTCGAAGCAAATAAAAAATAGTGAAACAGGTCAGACATAATGTCACAAACACAACGTTTGTAACACAGAACACAGAAAGATGTTATCCATATGACTCACTGCTCCTAGTGGACAGATCTCGAGCCAGAACAAACCTGAACATTGTATGCTGGAGCGTAGTAAATTCACGAAAGGCTACCCTGCTGACAAAAAGAGATAACATGGCAGCAAACAATGTTGGCAAATTAGACCCTTTTCGGTGTGCCCTACAGTGCATTTTTGTAGCTGACGAGTTTGACATAACAGTGTAAGAGCAACACAACACAGATGATCATGGTGCACGAGTTGAAAGTGGGATTGCTTAAAGTGAAAAGAACTAATATTTCCAGCAAGATAAAAATCAAGCTGATCTCCTGTCTTGCTGCGAAGCAATGGAATGAACAGCTGCAGATGTGAAAATCATCTATGATGTACAATATGTCTCCTACATGTGAGATGGCACAAGAGTTTAGAGATGACGTGGGTGTTGTGACCACCTGCTGTCCTCGAGGATCTGCGCTAGATTCTCAAAAGGGTTCAAAGAGCAACGTACAAAAGAGACATGAAAGAGGCAAATTAGAGAAGATTTCCCTCATTGTTGAAGGATTGTCAACTATGTATGTGCCACAGCTCACGCACCAATTAATGCTCATCTCAGCTCTCCTCGAGTTCAGTTTAGTCCAGATGGTAGCCAGTCAATCAAGCCTCACATGCAAATAACATACCCCAAAAGATGTGTACAACATCAAGTTTAAGCATGATGATGCCAAGAAGGGAGGAGCACTGAAACTATAGATACTTGTGAAGTCAATATAACTTCATTCTGGCATTCATTTAGGTAGATATAAAAATGATCCAGTATAATTTCTTATTCTTAAGTGGCTTTAGACCTTGGTTTGCTGGCTGTTGGCTATATTACTGTTTAATATATTGTTGTATTCATTCAGAGTTGTACACAGGACAAAGATAACAAAATCTTAATTTGAAAGCATTTCTTCCTTTGTGCTTTACATGACTCACGGAGCTGACTTGATGCTATTACAAATTAAACTGTGTAATTACTTTCTATACAGTATTGTTCTTGTTTCTGGATATTTATGCATGGGATTCAGGCTGTCTGAAGGAATTCACAGGATACTAGAGAGACATAATGAGAAAGACAAAAGCTGGTGTATGCCTCTTTTGTTTTCTTCATTTTAACAATGTTCAACAACAAATTCTCTAACATGAACACACAGTTTACTGCCAAACCAAAATCTTTTAGTTATTTCACATGTGAGGTTCCTGTTTTTCTCTTCTCTGAGCTCTTCTCACTGAAGTGGGTGGACTCAGGTGTAAAAAGATGATGTTACATAATTCTGAGACAGAGATGTAATTCATTAATTAATTAATTTATGCAGTATACATTTTTCCGTGTTTATTGGATTACAGGCCATTGCCAATCTTGCAACTGACACCTTATATTTGATAATATAAAACTGAATTACGTGTCCTGTGTTTCTCTCCTACTACAATATTGTGTTTGACTAATAAGTCAGTCACCATACAATAGTGTTGCTTGCAAGCATTTATAATTAATAAATAAAAAAATAAAAATCTATATTAACTGTGATATGAGATGAATGAATGGCTGGGAGTAAAATTTATTTTCCAGCCCCTTAAATCCAGTCAGGTTAAACCTCTTTAATTTTCACTCTTTAATTTTTTTTTTCTTTTCACTTGGTGCTCTTCTACACAGATTTGCTCTTGCGCCACATGTGTTTGTAGATCCTCTTAGGGTAGCCAGGCTTGAAATCCAATTTTGGTAAGGCTATAAAGCACTAAATAAATAAATAAATAAAATAAAAGTTTATAAACTGTGATGATTCTTTTCATTGCTTAGAGGCCAGTGGCAAACAACTTTGCAACTTCAGTGCAGTGATACTGTAGGTGTTTCTGAGATTGCTCACATGAAATATACAATGTTAATGTATAGCTTGTTTTTAAAGAATAACAGCTGCCTGCCAAGAGACTTGTTAATCATCGGGGTTGTGTTTTTACCATCTGCCAGTGCTTCAGTATTTTGGTTCCACTGATGTCCTTCTCAGTTACCTGGTGTGGCAGTTTGCAGCACTTCATAATAACCACCATGAGGCAGGGCCCTCCTTTTCTGTGAGAAATTTAAATTACATCAGAGCAGATTATTTTGAGCCTCTCAATCATAGGTGAGCATGCTGCTGTGTTAGATACAGTTTATTAAAGCAATAAGCTACAAGAGGCTGTGATTTGCAGTTATTTAAAACAGATAGCGAAGAGGCAATTCAAACGTAAAACACCTTCCTACTGTAAAGTAGATGATTGCTTTAATAAAACAGGAATCAACTTAGTATTACAAGTCAATTTTTATTTTTAAAATTTTTTTATTGTTACCTAGTGTTATGTTACCTGTAATGTGATTCCAGTCATGTTTTGCTGGGTATTTAAATTCTTCATATATATAGCAATTCCCATTTATTTACAAGTATAATGTAGAATTTGTGTTTGTATTTAATTTGTCCTTGATTTATTATTTTCATGTGTGTAACAAAAATGCATATGTAATGCACATCTACAAACCACATAACATGTTCACCTCCAAAAACATGACAAAAATGTTAACAGTGGCTTAAAGATTGATCTCTGTTTTTTAAAATCTGCCTCTGCTGCACAGCTTAGCAGCTTCCTCATATCTCTTATTATCAATGACAATTTTGTGTTTTATTTTATCCTCTAGGACCTTTAACCTTTTCTTACGCTGCAGAAACACAGTGAAGCCCTGTTTAGGGAGAAATTGAAGGGAATTACTCTAAACTTAATTTACCACTCCTGACTGGCTAATATAATGAATAACAGTTTGTTTCTAGAGAGGAGGGCTGTTCATCCACTGTTTACTTGTTGTTTCTCTATTGCATTGCCACAGTTTCCTCAGTAAATAGATCCTGTGTCATTTTTTTTCAGATTTGAACACTAGATGCTTGCTGTGACATTAAAAGCAAAGAAAAATAAATACTATTGAGCACCATGAACACATATGAACATGGTGGGGGCTAGGACAAATCACTAGTCATATATTACTACACTCTTTGGAGTCTTTTGATACATTCTTGACACTGGTGCCAGTACTGTGATATGTTTCCTGGGTCTAAGCTCTTTATAGACCGGTATTATTGTAACATCTTTAATTGGCTGATACACTATACTGTAATGCAAAATTTATGACATGGATGTACAGTATACTGATATTTGTATCACCAGATTCAGTATGATGATATTCAAAAAGCAAGTTTATGTTCATCAGGAAGAGGTAGAGGTTTAAAAAAAAAAAAAAAACTGCTAATGTTTTAATGTATAATGTTTTCTATAGCAATGATATGTTCTTTTATATTCAGTATATGGACATCAACAATTATATACTCATTGTTCAGAGACATCACAGGCTTTTAAGTATATCCACCAATTACTTTACAGCCTTGCTGGTAAATATACAAAAATAAAACATAGAAAAAACCCTTTTGTCTTTATGCAAAACAAACACATATGTACTGTACACTTTTACTTTACTTTAAGAATGCATGTTTTACCACTATGTGTGTTTCAGTTACGACCATGGAACTTCGCAGCTCTAAAGGGCCCCATATGTATCAGACCTCTACAGGAAGCATCATCATCTATCACTGTCAGTGTTAATATTGTTTCCTCTCACTTCCCAATAGGCAGCTTAGTGTTACGGTTTACAGCATTTATGTTTTCTGACTTGTGTACTCACAGGCCCTCACCTGGCTTTGCTCTGTGGCATCCCCCTGCCATAACACATAAAACTAATTTCAACATTACATGCAGCCAGCATATTAAAATGCCTCTGTTGAAGAAATCTTTCTCTCTCTTTCTCGCTCTCTTTCGTCACTCCCTCTGGGATTTAGGTTATTATGGTTTGTGTTTCTTTTTTTCTTTCTTGCTCCACTATTGCTTTGAAAAATGTTCTTGTATTTCATTTCATTTAATGCAGGTAGAAGATGACGGCAGTTGTATTGCAATCGATTATATTTTCAAATGCTTGAAAAAGTTTTTTATTGTCAAAAAAGTATTGATAAATGTGATACTACAACAACTCTTATCACTATTGTCTGAATCTAATACCACACCACATCTTTTTTTAAAAAGACCATCCAATGTATTGGTATAATGTTGCTTGCCTCTGCATTGAAAAAAATATATATATTTGCAACTATTGACAAGAAGGCTGAACACACTAAAACATAAAGGTCTGGCGTAAGAAATGTAGTCCTGATCAAAGCCAGAACAATGGATTCTAGTTGCTTTTCTATGTTTAGGTCACTTCACTTAGATGCAATTTTCCAGTGTGTGCCTGTCATGTTTAGAGGGAAGAAAATGACAAATGATAAATTAATGATGGGTTTTCTATCTAGCAGCATCACTTGCTTCAGCAAAGTGCACAGAAAATACTTGTGCTGTTCACACTGCCCTGATTTGGGAAGATGTAAGTGTCAGAAAAGTATTTTTCTGTCTGAACGTCTGCTCCTCCAGCCCCTTCCAACCAATCCATTAAATACATGGAGGTCAAGGTTCACACTTGAATGCGATTGCTGCCGCTCTCCTTTCCAGTGCTATTACAGTAAACTCACCTTTTGCCTTTTATTCACAGAAATTCACACCCACTTTTTTGAAAATAAAAAAGTGAAGGTAAACTGTTATAACACACATCTAAAAAATTTGATTTTGTAGATGAAATTCCAGTGACTCCATGAAAACCAACCATTTGATCTGTGTATTAACTTAGTAGCCATATTCGAAATCAGTGGTAAAACATGATATTCATATCCTGACTACCTAATAAGCTCTTCATGGCAGCCTATGAAAATTAGCAACCCGAAGCTCCGAAGATCAGAAAACTAAGACCACAATTTAAGAAATCACAACCAAATGTTCAGCTGGGTTTTCAGGATGTTTGTAATATTTTCCTCTAAACATGAATCGGCAGACATTTTTGCTATTTTAATAGTTTGTTGTCCACTTTTGTCCACAACATGTTGTTGCTGTATTGACACAGTTGAATTTATTGTCAAATGTGAGTTTGTCTGTGGGTTTGATATAATAAGGGAACTATGGAGTTGTGTTAAAATAGCATTTGCAGTGTGTCTGTGTACAACCAAGCTGGGTGTGCATGTGTGTAAGTGTTCCTCAGCAAGACAGATCACAGGGGTGGTGCTGTATGTGATACTACAAAGGGCTAGACAAATGGAACAGCTGGTCAGGTGAAAACTAAAGTAGAAGGTAAACTGTGCTGGGTCTTAAGTATGGACTTAAATAGACACAGAAACAGTGTCTGTTTTACTGAGAACACAAGGAGGCTTATTTCAAAAGAAGGTGACTCTGCAGCAGAAGACTCCCACAGTGTGAGGCAACAGATTCCTAGTTTGCATGAGTTTTATAAAGTGAAGAATGTTAAAAAGTTAACTGGAGGAATTTGGATAGTTGTGAAGTATGACACAGCCACAGTGAAGTGAGCTGCAGGCCTAATGCTGGATTTATTCGTTGTTGTCTATGCTGTATATGTTAAAGTCAAGTTAATTATATTCCAATTAGATTTTCTTCTGTCTTAATTGCTTTCATTCTTCCATTTTGCTGAGCTGAACAAAAGACAACTAAAATTGCAGGGTGCTAAGCGGGTCAGCCTCACTGATTTTCAACCTCTATTGCCTTATCAAATGCCATGCTTGCGCAACACGTTGACAGTGCTCAGGTCATTTCAATTTAGCTTTATTAACATGAACACAAAATCACTGTTTGTTGCCAAAGCAAAACGTGAAACAATAACAAATGTTTTCAGTTTGTCTGTTGGAACTTCATTTTCCTAGTTTGTCCCCTAAAAAATTATTCTTTGAGACTTAATTCGATTGTGGAGGGCCTGCAAGTGTTATAACAAGAGCCCCCCCCCATATAAGATATGGAGCATTGATAAGTCAACTGGCCTACATAGGCACGTCAATATGTCAGTCTGCGACAGGTATACAGATGCTGTTGAAAATCTCTCACTGTGTTCCTTTAGTAGTGTTTCCTTCTGCTGGAGGAATTGTTATGTGGGCTGGGAAATCATTTGAAAATCAAGAGGCTTTTAAATTTGCTGCTAATGGCTGTGCTGTCAGAAGGAGAGCCAGATGTACAACCTGCACCCTTAGAAAAGGCTCTTTAGAGTATAACATGACTCTACTTAGGTTAACATTATATATATTTGCTTCTAGGATTTAATAATGATAAGTAATACAGGACACATCCAAAAAAGAGGTACAGTATATTGTCATTATTAAATGTTTCTTTGGTTAATCCTATTTCACAACTACTGTTAAAACACACAGCAAACTTCTAACACCATAGTAATCCACTACAGATTTCAACTTGTAAGTCTTCGTTCACCCACAGCTCTCTAATTGACTTCACCATGGAGTAAATGAGAAGAAAATGAAAAGATAAATTACTCTAATGGAAGGAAATGAAGTGTGAAAAAGAGACATTCGTTCCAATATTTCCTAGGATGCACCATGTTGGTAAATTGAAATACAAAACAGGATCTTGCTTATATAGTATATGTAAGACGGATTTTTCCATGATTACAGAAAATTATGTTATTTTAATGCCAAGCATTTCCACAACAAGTCATGCACTCATTCATTCTTTAGTTCGTGTGCAGAATGAAATGAAAACATAAAAATAAAAAAAATTGTCCAGAAGAAGACAAAATAGTGATAACTGTGGCATAGGAACTACAAACTGAATGAGCTAAATTATAGATTATATAGCAAGTTATTGACATTTGAACTACTTTAAACTTTCAGAATAGAATTCAGATTTGTTTAATGCTGTCCCATTTACCCCCAGTAGCTTTAATGCTTTACAGTAGATTTCATGCAATTAGTGGTGCTGAGTAGCTCTGTTTTTGTTCTGCTCCAGCTTAAAGGTCAGGTCTTATGAGCTTCCCAGCACCATTAAGACACAGTTTGTTTAAAGCCTGTCTGAAGGACAGTGCTCAATGAACCGGAACATAGAGAGGTCATAATAAATGAAAGGGAAAACTTATGGTTCCGCTCAATGAAGTCAAAGGGCAGACGGAAGATAAAGGTGTCTCATCTCAATAAGCTGTTATCCTCATGACTCTAAAAAACCAAACAGACAGAATAAGGAAAATCTGATGCTTCAGAATTGCAATCTCTGCACCGTCATTGATGCACTGTTCTTGTCTTAAACTGTAATCTACCATGTGAGGGATGAAATTGTGACCTTTAGATTTTGGTTTGTTTTTTAAACAGCTTGTTTTTCCACCCAGTACTTATATCCAGTATCTTAATTAAATTTACTTCATTTACAGTACTTCCTGCGACCTTTTTTTATTTATTTATTTCCACTTTCATGCATCTTTTACACCCACAAACTAAATTAAATGATCAATTCATTAAGTTGACTAATGGAATCATTTATCAGTTTCACCCCATTATTTCCTTTAGTCTTTCATCTTCACTTTCCCCCCCCAAAAACGTGTGTAGAATCTGCACAAACTGTGAGAATCGCAGTAAATTTTACCAAGAGGAATTTTTCACCTTAGGTTAGGAATTAATGAAAGCAAACCTCCACTGAGGACCCTTACAGGAGTCAGAGTGATCTGAAGATGGGGTATCTGAGCCCAGCGGAAGCTGCTCATTGATTTGCTTGTCTAGTGGCTCTCTGTAATAATAAGGAAATAAAGCCCTTGGATATAAGGAGATTGATGTCAATCAGCAGCCTGCCTCAAGTGTGGCTTGTCCCATCTTATTAGTGCTCTAGAGTGTTCACTGATGACTCCATTGATATGCAACTGAAGAGAGGAGGCTGCCTGTTGCCATCTTGAGGAGAAATCCCCTAAGACTGCTCCCTCTGTCATCTTAGCCAGTGTTGACTGGGACATTGTCATGGATCCACTGAATATCAGGACAAAGCATGTGCTTGTATCTCCGCTCTAGATGTCACACATAATCAGGACGGCTGGACATATGTTATTAATATTGGCCCAGTACAGATGACATATAGAACTATAAACAAGTTTTATAATTTTAGAAGCCTTAATGCTTTCCTTTGAGAAAAACAAATGAACAGTCCATATGCTATGACTTAGCGTAACATCCAGTTCATTTTCATAGAATATCTTTCACGATTATGTTTTTTAAGATTTATAATTGGGCCACATGTCTTTAAAACATTTTTAACATGGATGTGTATTCAGTACCATTTTTTTCAACCATAAAAATATGCATTGCCAGAAGAAAGAAACAAGAATAGTCTCCATGTGCTTGACCTAAAGTAAGCCAGACTAGTGCGACTGCAACATCCAGCTCTGTATTACACTTTCAAATGTAATTTTTCTATATCAGTAACTAGAAGATGGTTGCATATCTCACCTGAGTTTTAAAATAGTGATAACCATTAGCATTAAGGTTTATATGACATTTTTACTGGATGTGATGGGGCATAAGGACACAGTGGGTTTCTTAAGGAACATATGCACATTTTCCACACTCTTAGGACCATTTGACTCCTCTGAGGCCCTGACATATGCTAAATGTGCTCCACTGAATGTGCTCACGGAAGAAACATTTCACTAACTAAATTTCCCCTAGGACAGTAAATGGTATTTTATTGTATTTGTGCCTCTGCTCAGAATACGATAACAGTAATCTCATTTCATCATGGTAATTACCACCTTTAATTTATGAATTAGCTCTAATTAACCAGCCACAGTGATATGTGATGTTATGCAGTTACCCACAAAACCTCTTGAGTAGCGCAAAACATTATGACCACCAGGAGTAAAGTAAAACACAAAACATCTTAAAAATATGTTATTTTTGTAATCTCTTTGTCATTTTTTTTTCATTGCTTGGGAGATGATTCAACTTGCTTGTGTATAAAGAGTTGAACATGATAGCATCACACCAATTCTGTGAACCTGACAGATCGCATAAAGATCGCTTTGTTCTGACACTGCACTGGTTATCTCAGTACACTACATCTATACCTGACTGGAGTCTTTCAAGCGCAATAAATCTTAATTGGCTGCCAGTAGGGTGTGATTGGATGTAAACAGGTGAGAACAGGGCCCATCTGTGTTTCTGTTTAGAGAATCAGGGTTTGGATAGCAAAACAAATCATCATAATTTAAGTATTTGCGTTACTGCACAAATATGTATTTTCCTTGTTTTTAATAAAGCAAAGATGTTTTCACTTTTTCTATGCTATGTAGTTGGTATAATTTGTCTTAAATTTATGAGAATGAAAACCTGCCAAACAGCAGTGCAGCACAGAATTGATCAATCTACTTAATCAATACAAGTGATTTTTAAAAGAAGGAATCAATTTTACAGCAAAAAATTATTTGGTACCAGAGCTTATGTTTTTGCCAAAAACAATATTTTACCTACGTTTACTTTAGTTACTATATTTAGTATATTCCTCTAAGGCAATTTAAAAAAACAAACTTGATTTACTGGTGGATTACTGGTGGAAGTAAGCAGGACATACTTATATATATATTAATATATTTGTTCATTCATCAATACACAGAATGTCATTTTAACTGGTCATTGTCAATTGTTTACATGTTTTGTACACATGAACGATGACAAAGCTAAATTGCCTGCCATGTTCAGAATCTGGTAGAGGAAAAAAAACAGAGCTGGCCAATCAGATTCCACTGGGAGTTGTTGCCATCTTGGTGCAGCCTCGGAAAAGAGGCCTATCATGCAATGCAAATTTACATTTTGAAATCATCTTTTTTGCTTGCCTTGCCCTGCGATTACAGTTTCTCTTACGACTACATTCTCCCAGGTACATTTTTCATTGAGCTTATTAGAGCTTAGAATAAAAATATTATTATCTTATTTATCTCAGTTGCCAAGAAACGTAAGATATAATTCATATAATTTACAGAAAAGATTAATGATCAGTGTCTGTCACATAAATATTTTATCATATTTGCAAACAATGTGGCTTGATGAGATTCATACATGCCCTCACACTCAACAAATGACATTTAAAATTCAGTTGTGAGTGACATTCTCTGAAACTTCAACTGTAAACATCCAATTAAGGTTTAGAGATGAGAACAGTATGGTAGCCGTACTTTCTCCTCTGTAATCACCACAGTGAGGTCTCCAACCTGTACGCATTGATCCTGTATTGATCTGTGTATGAGAAACTCAGGTTTAACCCAGTTCTCCATCCCCACTCTCCACTTTCACTCGATATTTCGACTGAAGTGCAGCGACTGGGTGGTCAAAAGCGGACCAACACAGATAGAGACATAGAATGCAACAAAGATAAGAAAATAAGAGACAGGGGAAAGTTACCAGTTCGATGCAGCAATAATGATAATCTTGGCAAAAGGACAGTTCCCCAGCTTTCACATACAGGATGTGTGTGTTTGAGATTCCTCTATACTTTACAATTATAAGGGGGGCAGCTTTATGTAGTTAAATCATTTATGAAGACCTCCTTTTACACTCTCTATTCTCTCTGGTAGTGAGACATGTCAGATATGCTTAGCTTGCCTTTATAGCACAGCTTTGGTTGCCCTTGTTGTGACAGAATAAGGCTACAAGGAAATGTTTCTCCTCCATCTTAGAACATCAAAAGGTCTTTGAATTGCTTCTGTCACCAAGAAAGATAAATGTGGTTGTTACAGCTGCCAGTAAAATGTAAAACCATGTGTCAATTATGTCAGCCTGGGAGAGGCTTTGTAACAAAATTGTTTACTCTTTCTCTTGAATAGCCAGATCAAACTTTTATTAGTGTGCTGGGTGATGGTAAAACTTCTCTGCATTAGCAAAATGTTACATTGGGTTACATTAGTTTACGAGCAAAACACAAGTTCTCTTGTGGCACAGTTAATTTTGAGAAGTATTTGTATACAATTTCAATTTCACTTAAAACTTAAATGTTTGTTTTCTGCTATGGGAATCCTTACAGAGTCAATAGAGACAAAGTCAGTTTTCCAACATTTTCTTCCTTATAAGCACATTTAAGCATCTTTCTCATATATAGTAAAACAGCTTTGCTTGTAATCGATACAGCCCAAATGAGTCAGTCAGTTGTAGAATATGCAAGCTTCATAATTTAATCAAGGGGATTAAACTCATCCAGACAATAGACTGTAAGGCCATGAACTTCACCGTGAACTGGTAACCAGAGGATGTATTGTTTGATTCAGACATTTACATTTACAGCATGAGAATATAAGCATTTGGGATAACATGGCATGATACTATATTTAATTTAACATTTAACACGAACACAAACATAAACTAAACACATTAACCACCTCTAAAGAACATCTTGGAGGGCTGTAGCTCATAGAAACACTCACCATGGCAATATCTCACTCATTTGCTGCCTGTGTCAACAACATCCTTTCATCTATAAGCATGAAAAACGTGCTGACAGCTTTTCTGCCTCATTAAGACAAACTGTCATGCAGAATGCAAGCTAATTAAGGTGTCAAAGCAGACCGCATTGTTTCATGTAGACACATGTGCACAGACACATAAGAGGATTATGTCTTAGCTATTATTCATGCTATGATTCAAAACACGTAGATTTGTTTTATGTTAATATTTCCATTTTATGGTCAGCAGATTAGCCATAAAGTGCAAATCTGCACATAGTAAAGGGAAACAAGGAATCATTGAAGTAAAGGTAAAGGTGAAACAGTTCTGGAAATTGGATGCAAAAAGAGAAAGATGAATTCACAGTGGGCTGTAGTATTATTAGTCAGCTCATCTCACCATCCTAAAAGGGTGGTGATTGCCATAGATGTTTCATTTTTGTCCAGCGGTACCCAGAGAAATACATTATATTCCCACCTCATTTTCAGCGAGATAGAAAGAAATCCTGCCAAAACACACCTTGAAACAGCAACTCAGCATTAGAATTTCAAAACATCAAAAAAATCCCTTTCTACATAAACGTTCATCAATGAGGCAAAAAGCCTTTCTCGTCATCTGAGTATGGATAGGCTAACTAGCAGCCAGCTGGAGAACAATTGATCATTTCTGGATAAATGTCCTGTTAAAGCAACTAAGGACAGGCAATGGAGTTCACCTTTGCTGATGTTTACACTGTCTGGAGCATTTAAGGATTTGCAGTGGTGGGAGCCATCAAACTGCCAGATTTTCCCCCAAACAACTGATGTGAGGAAAATGTAGCAGATAATGGGGTAAATATGGCCCTCTTGGACTCATGGTGCAATCATTTAGCTGCAAAAACACTTACACTGCATGAGTTGGTTGGTCTGTGTGTCTTGTTGGCCTGTTAAAAATACACTGATGCTTGAAGTGACACACAGGTGACTTGACACTGAGTTTTATTGGATGGTTTCTTTATATTTGGCTACAGATGAGGAGATGTCGATAGCTGTTATTTGCTTAAAGCAAATTGGCATTGTCTTACTTAAATGGGTGGGTCTTATATTGTACAAAGGCAGATAATGTCACTAAGACTAACTAATGTGACTCTAATGTTGTTTATGTGGTTGTTTTATTAAAACCAGAGCTCAGTCTATCTATCTGACTGTAAATGTCATGTTAAGGTTTCATGTTCAAACATTAGCAACTGTGTTTTGTGACTTGCAATAAAATATTGCATTTTCTATATAAAATAAAAAAAACTTCTGGCCAGTAATAATGAATTAGAGTGTAGGCAAAAAGGAAAAATACTGTAAGTGATTTAGTATCTGTTCCTTTGTTTACAGTTCAGATGCCTTCCCTATATGCAGTGCATGAACATTTCTTATCCAAGATAAGTTACTGTCATATAACTGCTGTTTTTGTTTTCATTTGTTTACTTTCTATTTTACCAGAACATTTGAATCTTTTGATCTGGATATATGTATTTATAGTTTATATCCTCAGGTCCATCCATTATTTATTTATTTTCTGTTTATTTGTAGTTTACTGACTAGTCATTGGTTGAGTGCTTTTGGTTTCAAAATTTTTAACAATGCCTGCACTGTGTGTGTTGAAAAAAAAAAGTGGAATAAAAACAGTAGTCTACAAAAGGAGCCCTTAGAAAAACATGTCATTTAACCCTTCTTTCCCACAAGGAACTAGACAAAGTCTGCTCAGTGTTTCTCTGCACTGAGACGCCATTGCCTGCAGTGTATGATTGTGGAACTCGTCTTTCATAATAAACAGGCTTTGTGCAAGCTGGGACTCACAACTGTCAATATTAATCCACATGACTTTTAAAAGAATGTCCTTCATGGTAGCTCAGTGAAATATACAGTACAGTAAGTGTAGTCAAATACTGAAAGAAAACAAGATGTTCTGATTTTACCACTGAAAATGCACTTAAAAATAAACTCCAAATTATCATATGTGATAAACTGTGCATGTGTTTTTTTGCAGTGACCTAAATAGATGGTTCTGCTATTATTAAAGCGCCTGTAATGGATACTTTAAAAGATTATACTACGCCATTGTCCCTACCCCAAAAAATCCACACACACAAATGCACACATTCACGTGTGTGTGCATAATGAACTGATTAAAATAGCAGCTAAATATGTGTGGAAGAATTATACAAGGGGACAGCCTCTCACCTCATTAGGCATAATTTTGGTAGATTATAGGCTGGCAGAGTTGATGATTCTATAATGAAACTGTCAAAAAGATTAACTGCTCTGTACTGGCTGCTGCTTTTGTTGTTCACTGGACTGCAATATTTTGCTTAACACAACCATATTATCTTTATTCAATTACTCTCAGGTCCAAAGGAAGGCAACGGCATCGATAAGAGGACACTGGACCCAGATAGACCCAGTGTTCTGTTCACACAATCATCAACACAAGACACAGAGAGCGAACTCCACTCCGTCACCACAGCCTCACCAGTGAACATCCCCAACCACCAGCCTGTCCTCAAGGGCATGCTGCTTCATGAGCACCTACTTACAAGGAACTTCCAGGGGGACCAGCACTTCTTTAGGAGAGATGGTTCTGTGGCTGCATATCCCACCATGCCAGGCTCTGTGTCAATGTCAGATGCAAGAGACCCTGTCACTCAACTAGTGCCCCATGAGGATGCTCCAGCCTTCTCAGACATTGCCACTGCTGCCACTGTGGCTGCCACTTCCCCGCTAACCACATTTTCTCCCACACCAAGGCCACCCATGTCTCTTCCTCAAAATAAGTCTAAGGAGAAGACCAGTAGGGCAGACAAGGTAGAGCCAACAACAGACTTCCTCACCACTCAAATGACACCAAACAAGAGAGTTTCAGAAAGTGAAAACAACCCAGTGGCTTCCTCATCCTCGCAGAGAAGTCAACCTCAAAGTTGGAGTGCTTTTCCTGTAGAGACCCCCCTTGCACCTTCCTCAGTAAGGATGGAGAAAGGGGAAGGTAGGGAAACACTACTGAAGTACAAAACCAACATATCTGAAGTGTCCCAAGTAGAAGATACAACCACAATGTCCACAACTGTTATTACAACTACTACCATCACCATCACACAAACATCAGGTAGGCATGTTCTCTGACTTTTAAAAATACACGGAGCACAATAACTGACTAACTTTGAGATAATTAGCAGGTTACTTTTCCCTCATTCTGCAAATTCAAAATTTAGAGTACATTCCCTCTAAGATTAGACATTTTTATTCTAGAGGACATGAAAACTATGCATCAGGCTATAAACATCACTGCTGTTCATTTCACATGCTGCACACAGCTATTCATCTCTCCACCAGGGATAACAGAATTGCTCATGTGTCAAAAACAATCTGATTTTCCCTGATGTGCCCTGTCTGTCTTTCCCACTGGCCACAGAGGCCTGAAGGCCCAGATGAGCAGTGTCGGAGAGGAAATCTGCAGAGATAGTTAGAGGGTTACAGGGCCACAAAGACACAGGTGGGCTGTCAGAAAGATCAGTGGTCCGGGAAAAAGGGAATCACTTTTCTTTTTATTGTCTCCCACAGAGCCGTGTGGTCTGAATTTCACTGACCCTGAGGGTACCATCGAAATCCTGCAGCAACTTGACTCTGGAGTGGAGTGTAACTACTTGGTTACTGTGTATCTGGGATATGGCATTGAGGTTCAGGTCAGTGATAAAGGTTCACAATGATGTTTCTACTAATTAGAACATTTAAAATAACAATGGGCAACTACAGAACTGAAGTTGGTTAAGTACAACAACAAGTTTACTTGGCAAGCAAACAGTTACCTATTTACACATCCATGAGATATGGGGCAACATTAGCATGCATTTGTAAGTAAAATAAGTCCAATACTTACTAGTAAAGCAGTGAGACTGAACCAAAACAGTAAAGTTGCGGCTGTAACACCAAAATAATAAGCTAAAAGTTGCAAATTGGGTGACAGTTGTGACAACTGAGCGTCCAATTTATATGCTAGCCACTGTTAATGAAAAAAGATTGATTATATATTATATAGTCCATATTATATACAATGTTTAAGAAAAAAGTAAAATAATGTAGCAAAAATTTATTCAAGCACTGAAGAGCACTGACATATTTTGCCTTAGTCTTGGCTGTTACAGTGTTTGCTGTTCTTGTGTGGGTTGATGGAGATAGACAGGCAGCAAATTGCTTGGGTAAGTAGGTGGACGGGGGCACAAGTGATGGGGTCTGTCTCAGGTTGAATGTTTGCTTGCTAAGTCTTTTCACAAAAGGTTATAAAAATTAACTGTCAGTGTGTGTGTGTGTGTGTGTGTGTGTGTGTGTGTGTGTGTGTGTGTGTGTTCCTTGGCATTTGCAATTCCTCAAACACCTCATTTACCACTGGAGACTTTAAAATGTGTGAGCTTTGTCTTGCTGCCTCTGGAGGGCTAAGATAAGTCTTGACAGACTATATGTTTGAGAGTGTGTGTTTCTCTGAAAGCTTCCTCTGGGTAACTTAAGTAAATCTTGAACCTCTTATAAGTGCAGACACACTCACCTGCACATGTGCATGCACACATATGTTTTTCTAGAGCATTTGGCAAAAAAAAACTTTTTTGGAGAGTCTTAAAGCTGCAGGCCTTAAAAGGAAAGCATATAGACAGTTTATCCTCAAACATCTATCAGACCTGATGCAGAAAATGGAGGAATCTCTGTGTTTCAGCACCGCAATGTGAACAGATGGGGCCACTGTCTCCTTCCCTCCTACAGCTAATCTGATAGTGATCTGATGGCAAACTATACAGACAACTGCTTGGCATGGCTGGAGAGAATGAGGAGCCGTGGTCTCTGTTCCTGGCAAAGATAGAAACTGACTGAAGATGGAAGGATAGAAATTGAAGTCAAGCATGTGTCATATTTTCTCATCAGCAGTGTGTGGAGCTTCTTGGGCGGGAGACTTTCCAGGTCTCAAGGTTTTAAAGAAATGAAGGAGATCACAAAGGAGACTTGTGGAGTAGCACTGTGCAGAAATGTTATAGAAGTGACACATTCTGAATGTTTTTACATTTGGATGATATTTAGTTCTCAGCATTTTAAAATTCAAAACCTCCTCACTCATCTGTCTTTGTTAATAAATTATTATTATTAGCTATTGGTAATGGGATTTACCAATTTGATATACACACACATGTATGCATTTGCAGCAATTTGTTAAACACCTTTTTGAGATATCACATTTCACATATGTTTTATGTGAACAAATATTCATATATGTGTGTAATTTTGAACAGCTAAACCTATTGCTTCTGTTTTCTTCCACACAGTGATCTCTGCAGGGATCACAGAGCTTTCTCTGGTCAGCTGGATTGTGATACAGTTTACAGTGTCAAACATTAACATCGGGAGCATGCTCATGCTCCACATTTCAGAGCAGAGGAGCCATAGGAGAGACATTATGGTTGAAATGCGTGTTCCTGTTTTGGCAGCTGGCCTCCGTTATGGAAGGCAGTCATCATTATAGCAGACAGACCAGCAGTTTGCAAGGGTGAAGGAGGGAAATTAGGTAATAGGAAAACTGAAGGACAGATGCAGTGACTGTATAATAATGTTGATGTAGTGTACTTACGGTTCAATAAAACATGCAGTGGCAAAGAAAAATACAGTATATATGAATCTTTTGGAATGGTTTACTGCATTGGTTGGTCATAATATTTTGTTCATGTAAGTATAAAACACTATTAACACACAAATATCTATGATATTTTGTGCTTTTATTGGTGAAAAGTAAGTGAACCATTTCATTTGATAACTAGTTAAACTGGTTAATGTCAGGTGTGAATGGCGCTCTTGAGTCAGTTCAAGTCCTGGGCTCTGACTGGGCTGCTCCAAAAGTCAGATTTTCTTTGTTTGATGCCATTCTGGAGTAGATTTACTTTGATGTTTAGGATAATAGTAGTAACAGTAGTAGTAGCTGCATCATCAGTCCAACTGCAGACAGCCTCCCTGATGTTATCCTGTAAGATGCCTTGATAAACTTGGGAATTCATTTTTCTGTTAATGATTACAAGTTGTCCATGCCCAGAGGCAGCAAAGCAGCTCCAAATTACAGTGCTTCCTCCACACCACTCCAGTATCATTTTTACTCAGTGCTCCATGTTCTTCCCAAACAATTCAACTTTAGTTTCAACAAGCCACAGAACATTTTCCCATTTAAATAGATATGTATGTTACCCAGCTTGAATGATTCCTTTCCTTTAAGCAATTACCTTGTATGTGTTTTTGTTCAAATAGACAGTTTATTCATAATTGTAACAAAATTAAATATCTGACAATAATTTAATAGTATATATCTTTATGCAAATAATTCCAAATGGTTCATTTATGCTTTTATGCTACTGTAATATATAGTCTCTGTCATTTACAGCACTTAGACACCCCTCTGATTTCCACCAGCATTCAATAATATCTCAAAGATTGGTGGGGAATAAATAAGCAAGATCAGACCTTTTCTGAATTCAGTCAATACTCCATTCAGCAGTCTGGCAGTTTGCTGGAGAGGGAGGATGAAAAATGTATCAGGGGAATTTACTGCCCTCAGCCTGACTGTTCAACCCTACTGCCACAGCTAACAGCATATAATACATTGCCCCATCTGGTGATTCTGGACACATTACAATTTATTTGCAAAAATAATGGCACTGATATTAGAAGGCTGATGTAACACCAACCTTCAGTGCTGATGTAAACTAATAATGTAATGAACACTGAAAGCATATTAAAAAAAAAGTTCATACTGCACATAGTAATTAGTGGTTTAAATGTGTAAAATATGTGCATGATGTTTGAACAGTGCGAACTACCAGTTCTATGTACAGTAAAGATATAAAAATATTGATTTTTGTCTGACATGACCCAGCTATTATATTAAGGTTAACAATGATGAATAGCTTCAAAACCAGAAGACTAGGTTTTCTGAGCTGTAATTCCCTCAGTTTTTATGTCATGTCATTATGTCAGTGTATACAGTACAGTAGACCAGAAGGAACCAATCTTAGCAGCCAATCTTACAGTTTATTTTTTTGACCATTTTTAAAACAGTACACAGTTGCAGATATATTTGCCTATGAATTAGACTTGATAGCATGTAAATCCTATACTGCAGTTCATTTAGTTTCATGAGTTATTCCCCAACATAGCCCCCAATAATTACATGTGGAAATGAAATCTTTTTACCAGTGAACTGCAGATATCTTAAGCACATCTTATTTCTGTCCTCTATATCTGTCTCCTTCGCTTCTCCGCAGTCACTTTTGCAGTAAGGTTTTAGTAGAGGACAGATGGAGGTTTTCCAGAACTGGGCTGTAGCATTAAAACGCTTAAAATCTGTTTTGGTGCTTTTTTTTATTTGATCAAATAAATCCGGTGGGTTAGCTAGCTATCAGCTCCTTCCAGGCCATCTGTCCTGCTCTGATTTCTCAGCCTCCTGTGCTCACTGATCTACCTGCCTGGGTCTCAAGGAGTTACCATTTGAGGCTTTGCAGAGGTTGTCCGAGCTCTGTTTCATGGAAGCCACATCCTGCACTCTTGCTAAAAGAGAATCTGCTGTGTGGGGGGACTGAGAGCAGTTGATACATTTCGAGGGGTTAGAAGCCCAGACATGGCCAATATTTACTATTTACTTACTGCCACAAAGACAGATTGGGGAAATGTTTCTATTTTCTGAAAGGTTTAAAGCAGCATCATATTGTATCAGTCTTTTTTATCTCATCTTTCTGCCAGCTCTTTCACTCTGTTTTGACTTACTTTTTTCTCTCTTATTTTGCTCTCATTTATCTGCTTTTTCTGCTTGTCTAGCTGCTCTGTCACAATCAGTTTTAATTCTTGTGATGAACTTAACATGATCAAATTAACAGTTTGACTTGTTATATGATTGCTTTTCCTAATTAATGCTATTTATCCTGATTATCCTACTTAAAAGAACAAATGACAGTTACATGTTTAATCATATCAAAATGTTACATTATAACAATGGTAGATTAGAAAACGGGAAGTAGCTCTGTACAGTTGAAGATTTTTACAGTAAATATAAAATAATTGTGAAAAAGAGAACAAGTGAAGTGAAAAGAACACAAAACTTATGTTGCGTTAATTAAAGCTTATAAATATCAAACAAAGGCTCTGAGTCTCAGAGGGTGAAATTATAGCTTCCAGGTTTCTCATCCTCAAATGAATGAATATTGTTTCAGACATTTCCAAACAAACTCAAATAAAACTCAAGAACCAAATGGCTAATGAACTCAAGCCTTCATGTACTAATGAGTTACACCTACTATAAGAGGAAGATAAAGCACTGTTGAGGTGGATGATCCTCTTTTGTGGATTGAGACGTTACAGAGCATGCCAAGTGTTTAAAGCTAACCCCGACTTGAGGGTTAACGATTGGTGTTTGATGCTGCCTCTGCAACCACGCTCCTCTGACTCCAATCAATAGTCATGTTAATAAGCAGCACCAATACTTGACACACAGCCTCCTCTCAGTGCTGGGTGAATTGTTGTATTGATCCTTGCACTCTCATTTTAATTTCAGTATTTCTTACAAAAGAAGCGAAATGTACATGGCATTGACCCGAGGTACAAGTGTGACTGATGAGGGAGGGAATTAAATTTCTTTTGTTGATGCTCAGTGACCACTTTTATCAGATGAAAGGGCCACAAGAAAGTGTTATGACATTTCTACCAAAAGCAAGTCTCTGCACTTTGTGCAAAACCAAGAGTCCCCTAAAATACAATGATGTCTGTAATCCTTCCTCCTCGCCTCTGACATGCTTTAAGTGGTGTTTTAAAAAGGCAGCGCGCATGTTTTGACCATTCTGTGACTTGGTCCCCAGCAGCACAAATCACACGGCATGTAGCAGATATGTCGCAGAGAAACTGAGCCTGACTGAGTAATGGGGGGCCAAGGCAGGCTTTCTGCCTTTAATCAACTTGAGATGAGGCAGAAGGAAGCCTTCATTATGTTGTGCCTTGGGGGAGTAAGGCAGGACATAAAGAAGGCCAGTTTGATCTTGATGAGCTTTTTAGGGTGTCAGGGCTTTGCTGAAATGAGTTTTCATGGGGCCTAGCCATCCTGAGAGGAATGCTTTCAGGTGACACTAATTGCTTCTCCACCCAGCTAGCTGTCATAAAGGGAGAAGACTCTGTCTGGCAGAAGGCTATGTTCTCTCCAACTCTTTCAGTGTCATCACGAGGATAGGAGAATAAAGATGCATGTGAGAAAATACGAAGAGTAATCAGTAATGCATGAATTTAAATCTATGCAAAAATGTACAGTGCAGCAAATAAACTGAGATGTCAAGGCTCAAGAGGCAACTCAGAAAGTCAGGCTTTTTCAGAGAGAATATCATCTCATGAAAGTATTTCAGATTTAATGTCTGCTTTACTCTAAGCTTCTGAATGGAAAGATATTGAAAGATATCGTTTGAGAAATGTGGTCACTATATTGTGATGGCATTTCATGATCTCTAGAGCATAAAATGAGCCATCTCAAATGTGACATAATTGACAATGGGCAAGTTAGTATTGGGAGCAGCCACTGGTTCTGGCACATTCTCATTAACATTCAGCTTTGCTGATTGGTGAGGATCCATTGTTTTAGACAACAGGGCGAACAGGAAATGGCCTTGGCTCTTTTATATAGAGGTGAATGTTTAATTAAGATAACATTTTTCATATAATGAGCACTGGAAGAACTATTTTTTTATGAATTTATCTGGAAATATACAAAAACACCAACTGGATGTGGTGTACCAAGATTATTCAAATGTAAGCCTCAGATATGGGGCAGTGTAGGTAAACTACCAGCATGCTCCACTGTATAAGCCAGTGGGTTTTATCATAGTAATGATGACACTGCAGCTGGTGAGTCCAATGGCTGCTGATTTATTGCCCCCAGCAGCAGGGTCATTTAATTTCCATGTATAGTGGGATCATTTCGATTACATACTGCTCATTCTGCATCTGCAATGACTCCTGTGAGTCAGTGTAAATGTTCATTGCAGAGCACCACCAGATGTTTTCAACAGTAAATTATCAGTGAGAGCCAACCTCTGTGGATAGTTAACTCAGACTGTGTACTTATGGATATATTAATAAATTAGTGAATAAAGATTACATGACATGTGTATAAAGTCTAATTTGTTTGACAGATTGTTTATTTCTAACCACCAGGAGAAATGTAATAGTAACTCTGTAATTACATGATAGTGATTATTTACTTTATCTCTTATGTAGGACTGACTGTTATATCCCAGCAGTGGCCCAAGTCACACATTAAAAGCCATGCCAGGCTACTTGGATGTGATAAGATGAATCTTCATTTCTGCTCACTGTTAACTCTCATTATTTACTACTGTAGCACACTGGAAGCTCCCATTCTACAAAGGCCACGGAAAAACAAGAAGATCACAGTATTCATCCCTGCAAATATTGCTTTTCTTTGAAACATTTTCAGAGCACTGTTTTAGGCCCGTCAATTGTACTGTGGCCTTGCAGGATGGTCTGTTCATTATAGTGCTTTGACTGAAAGACAGTGGCTAGAGGAGAAGGAGGACCCTCTCCTCTTCTCATTTTGTTTGGTCTCAGGGACATTTTTGGAATAATACTGGAACAGTGAATGGGTAAAGAGTAGTACTTGAAATGAAAGCACCTACCAACTGGATAGTCTTTTTTGCATTGCTTAGCGCTTTACTTTCATAAGTTGGAGCAAGACCACAAACAGACTTTCTTCTCTCAATACAATTTTCAAACTAGAACAGCACATTGTTTAGATGGCATACTCTGATAATGTTGTGCTTGGTGCAAAACTGTGCTTGGTCAGCCAATTCCTCAGTCCCACAAATGTGTCTGCTGAGGCAGAGATTCCAGCTAGGAGTTACAATAAACCAGCTCTCATTACAGTCCAGTGGAACATGCATGTGTGTACATACATAGATACACATACACACACACCCACACACACACACAGACATACGAATGTGTGTATGTGTGACAGAGAGAGAGTGAGACAGTGAGAAAAAAGTCCCTCTGGGCATTTGGCTGCAGCAGTGCTGAAGATAAGGTAGTCTGATGTCCCCTGACATGGCCAATGATTCATAATTGAGGTAGGACAGCTGTTGCTGGCTGCACTGACAGGTCCCAGGGTGGATGACAGATGATAGGGCCCTCTGGGACCAAGCTATCAGCCCAAATGTTCAATGTACACTATCTGCTCACCTGTCCTTCATAACCCTCCCTGGTATATGTACTGTAAACCAAGTGGTCTGTGACGTACAATTTGCTTAACCTCGCTGAATATGATTATACATTTTTGTAATATCATAGACGGTGGCATGTGGTGGCAGACTATACCAAAAACTCTAGCACAATGAAGTGTTTACTGAATAAAGATTAAATACTGGTGTTTTCATAATATATTTTTCTGCACTCTCAATCCAGATTAGCATTCACTAATACAATAATATTATTAGTACCATTACTATTAATACTAATTTTAAAAATGGCTATGAATGCATTTGAATTAAAAGTTAGATTTAAAAACTATGAAAAAGGTTTAAGCATTATAGAAGACTGCAATGCATACAATTAACAATTAATCACAGTATGGGCAATCGTGTAACCTAAAGTAGAGACTCCACTCCGCTAAATTTGTCAGCCAATCAAGTTAAATCCATGGTTAGTGGATTGTAATTCTGTGTTCCTCGAATATATTAGTATAGTTATAAAACTGAGGAATACTTATTGTGCTGAACTGTGGGTTGATTTATGAGGTTATAAGATGAGCAAGTAGCTGAAGTATCCTGATTTGCAAAACATCCAAGTCCTTATTAACTCACAGACAAAAAAGCAGAACTGAAAAAAAAGAGTGCCTGAGGCTTTGTCATTGCTTTTGCCCTTGAGAAACAGGGATTCTAAAATCATGTGACATTCCTTTATTACTCACTGTGATGTTGCTTTTTGTTTCTTCTGCAATGACGAAATACCTAAGCTTCATTGGCATTATGCAGTTTTAGTAATAAAAACATACACAGCTTATTTTGTCACACATGCACAACCCTGGAGTACGCACTGTTTGAGTATTTGAGCTGCTGTTTGACTTCTCTGAGTTTGTTTGAAAACTGGTGCTTAATTCTGATCGTGATAAAAATCGAATCAATCGAAGTGGCTGACCTCATGGATCATTCCAGAAGAAGTCACCTCCAAGCTCAATCTCAGAGTGTCCATTAGCCTCTCTGCGTTTATTGTCAACTCCCTGTCGACGGTGTGACAGTTAGTCAACGTGACTAAAGTCCTTTGGCTGCCACTGTTGTACAATGTGTTCATCCTACCAACTGTCTCAGTTTTCCTGGCTGTTGCACAAACACTCCTGCACACATATTAGCTCAGGGACATCAGTCTGTGGAGGACAACCCTGTTTCTGCCTCACAGCATACCTAAGACCTTAGCCCACTACCTATGACAGCATCAGCTTTCAGAACATGACATGAATTACTGTATATTGCTCACTAAAACAGATGTGGTTGAATTAGTTTTGATGGGGCACTTGTCTTTCAAGACAGCTGGGCCAATTTTAGCTCTGGTTACAGGATCCATTAGGCATTGAGCAGTGAAGTAGTTGTATTTTTCTTTTCTCTCATTTTCATTAGAACAGACAAATGTACAAATCTTGTTTTAGTTATCTAAATGTCAATCTGAGTTTTCATTTTTAAAAGTTATCTTAGTCTCTTACTCAGATTATCTAAAGGCTTTTTTGCCATCACAATGAGTACAGTTAAAAAGACATCAAAAATACACAAATTCAATATTTCATTTAAAAAAAACAAAGAATTTGGACTTCATTTTAATAAAGTCCTAAACACTGTTCAACATTGCCTTGCAAAACTAATTGAAGGTGAAAGCTGTTTATCACACAGAATAATTATCATGACCCACTCTTGGATTAACATACTGTACTTCTTTAATGGTTCTGTGGGGAATTAATCAGATGTTGCTGCAAAAGATGTCAGTAGTCTAGGCTCCAAGCTAACTAAATGAATCAGGATCTTTCTCCAGCTTTAGCTGCAGACTCTGTTCAAACCTATTGAGGACAGCACAAAAAGAGGATGAGTCAATCTTGCAATAAACAAACAACGTGTAGAATGACCAGATGGATTCTACAATAACTCAAAAACATGCCTACAATCCAGGTGTGGGTTACCCAAATATATCCCTATAACTGAGCAAAGTAACACAGCAGGTGACCCATTTTTCCAGGGCAACATTATTAGATGAAATCTGGCTTTAAATGGAAACACATGCTGGTGCTGAATTAAGATTCCATCTGCTGTGAACTGAGACATCATAAGTCAACAGTTAGTCACTGTGTTTGCGTGCAATAACATTTGTTTTATGTACACTGGTGGAGTCAATCAATTTAGCCTGTTATTACTTTCAAAGTGGATGGAAATAAATTAGCATATACACTATTCAATACACTGTTCCCTTCTATAATTATTTGTGCAATGTGTTGCAAAGACTTCAGTGAACCATTTGATAGATGACAACATGATGCACAGAGGTGCAGTAATAAAGCCCTGTGTGTAATCCTATGGAATGGCCTCTTTTTATTTTAGGTACTAAATGTGAGTGTGCTGGAGGGAGAACAGGTAACAGTGGAGGATACGGGTGGCAGAGAACCCTTCATCCTTGCCAATGAGTCAGTCTTGATGAGGGGCCTTGTGTTACGCAGCTGGAGCAACCAGATCTCCATCCGTTTTCGTAGTGACCAACAGCACAACTCTGGATTCCTTCTGCTGCATTACCAAGGTGAGCCAGTACCATGCTGTAGCTGGGATGCATGTCACTTCACCATCTGTTCAACTAAAATGCTGGCTGTGTAGCTTATTTTTAGTACAGTATTGCACTGTTAAGTTACAAGATATGTACAGGATTGTTTGTTTAGCACTGTCCATTGAACGAATCTATTTCTTCTCTACTTGTAAGAAGAATTTGTTATGCACACTGGTGTTTCTGTTTCTTTTTACAGCACAGTCCTGGATAGAAAATTGTGTGCTGGGATATCTCTAACTGTGCTGATGTTCTCAGAACATCCTAAACTGTCATGCACAGTGTGTGGCGTAGCTAATGTTTAGTGAGGCGATTAAAAGTCCAGTTTATTTATTTATTCTTGTGAAAACTGAATTCCACTGACCTGTGCATAGATTTAAACTATGCAAAATGAAACTATGTAATAAAATAGCAGCAACAGTAGCAGACCTTGTCAGTAAAAATAGTTACTGCATGTTGTTGGTGAATATGATGGCTCATAAATTCCTCCCTCCCTGTTGCTTGTTTTGTACGTGACATTGATCTTCCATGTCTGCAACAATGTGTGTTTATCTTAGCAATCACACAAAGTGGCCACCAATTACATGCCCCATCGATTTCAGTTGATGGTGGAAGCTGATGGACAAAACATTCATTCCACCACATTACTGTGGCACTTTTCATCAGCTCAAAAATGAAAGCAACCATCAAAACCCTGCCGCTGACATGAGATAAATCAGCCCATTGCTGCTGGATGTGTGAATATCTGTTGTGTGGTCAGGCTGAATGATGATAACGAAGGGTCAGTACAGATCATACAGGGTGATGCATAGACAATGCAAGCTTGATGGGGAGACAATGTTAGGCCCATATATGTTATTAGCTGATACTGTTACCTGCTGATTTTTATGTCCTATGCTCAAACATACATGCTTAGTAGAGAACATGACTTTCCTTATGGTTCCTTATGTGTTATGCTAACATTATAACCTGAATGTGATAAAAACTGGGATAAAATTCATCACCAAGATATTGTGAATACATGTGGACAGGTGTTCCCTCTGCATCAATCACAAACCTGATAATCAGTTAAAAATAATATGTAATGCTATATGAGTGAAACTGGTGAAAGTTGTCTTACGCTGAGCATACTGAGACACAAATCAGAGATTTTAAAGTCAAGCTACTGAATATAAAGCTAGATGTTTGGTCCTAGAATGTCAGTTGCCAAAAACCCCACTTGTGCTTCGTTACAACAGAGCTTTGTGAACAAGCAAGAAAAAAAGACATAAATCTTGAATGATAACATGTGGTCGGGACATCCATAAGGAGAAGTAAGACACAGTACAGATCTAAGCGCAGACTGCAAAGTGTTGTAGTTGCCATCAGTGTGGGAACAAAAGGTCACAGACTTTCAGAAAACCAGAAAAATGAGTCATAAAGAGAATAACTGTGGTCCATTGTTCATTAATTCTTATTCTGAGACTTATATATAAGAATTGCATGGAGATCTGTCGTTGACAACACAAAACAAAAGTTGTTGTTGTAAAAAAAGTTTAATCAAACTCCAGTATCTTATTTGGCTATTTAAAGATCCATTCTTTCAGAAGTACGAGGTGCCCCTGGTCTGGGCACCAAAATGGACAGTATTGGCTTTAGATTACTCAATATCATAATATAACATAATTCTTCAAAACAATATATTTCATACAAAAGGGTCTTTATCTTAATATAGACTCAACTCAAGACAACACATCCAAATAATTTAATAATACAGATGGTTGTAAATATGTATCTGTATGCAATCTGTATACAGATACATATTAAACAATTTCACATGCAGTAGTGAACTCTTTGTATTGTAATGTTTGCCAGCAATAGTAGCAGAACAGTGGTGGAAGAAGTACTCAGATCATTTACCTAAGTTAAAGTAGTAGGAATATTCTGTTACAAGTACAAATACAAAATCATCAGCTAAAACAAACTTAAAGTATCAAAAGCAAAGGCAATCATTACCCAGAAGGGTTCATTTCACATTAATGAATATTATATTTTTGGGTTATAATGATATAAATAATTATTATTTAACATACTGCTCGACAGCTTGTGAATTGTACATGAGAGATCAATATTGTGTAATTATACAGCATTTTGGACTATTAATCAGATTATGAAAGTTATCAAATACATGTACACAAAAGTACAATATTTGACTCTAAAATGTGATAAAGTCAAAGCAAAAAATGGAAATACTCCAGTGAAGTAAAAATCTCTCAAAGTTATACTAAAGAGAGTAATTGTACTGTTAATTGTTACCGAAAATGAACTGAATGTGTGTCCATACGGTAAAGCTGTTTTGGTTTGGAACTAGATGGGGAAAATGTTGTTATACTAATGAGAAAAAAATGCAATGACCAGATTTCTTGAAGATTAGACATATTGGGCAGAAAAGATATTTCAATTTGTGTTCCTCTCCTTGGCAAGCAGTGTATCACCTTGTCCTTTATAATAGGCTGTGAGAAATGTGATTGGACAAGCGTGGAGAAGGAGACAGAACTGTGGAGAGATGGATCTCAGCTCAGGGTAATTAATATCTGCTGCAGCGTTGGCTCTGCCTGTGATGGCAGACTGATGGATGCCTCTATAACATCAGCAGAGGCCCTGATACTTGGAACATGATTATAAGTGTTTTTTTCTGTTTAGATGTAGCCGATGGGAAGTAGGAGTGTAGGACTGGAGATGAGCATATCACTTTCTTTGTACACCCCTGTCCTAACCTCTAAATACACACACATCCTCATCAATAAGAACAGAGAGTTATTAATGTTTCCACTCTCCATTCAACAGTAATATCCAGGGACAGCCACTGCAAGTACAAGCATTTGCATATATGCATGAAGCATAAAACATAAAACACAATTTAGTGCATCCTGAGTGTAAATCCTTGTATATGTGCATGAGTCAGTATCTTTGCTGGTGAAATAATACATTTATCTGTTTAGCATATATGGTTTTCTCCTCACAACTCATTTGTTTTAGTGATGATTATTTGGCTGTGTTTAGTTTTTATTTCTTTAATTTTTAATCATTGTTTCTGCAATAGTGGATTCCATGGGAACAGTGGATTCAGTGGCAGATTTATAAATGCCATCTATTATTAAAAAATGATAAGATGATATGATATGATATGATGATAAAATATGATAAAAAAAAGAGATGATTAAAAACATTATTATCATTTGATTCCAGACATAAAATCAGCTCCCTTATTACCTGGTGTCACAATAAAATGTAAAGTAATTATAGTTTAAAAATATTATATTCATTCATTTTAAATGAGCCATTCTAGATAATGACTACTTTTGCTTTTCTGCTACTTTAAGTTTGCTTTAGCAAATTATTTTACATTTGTACTTTTCCGACTGCTATTACTACTTTTACTTAAGTAAATGAACAGATACTTAAACCACTGTTCTGCCACTACTGGCAAACATTACAACACAAAAAGTTGACTACTGCATGTACTGATTGCATTCAGATAAATATCAGCTGTAACACCAGATATAACTGCATCCATTATTAAATTATCTGGCTCTGTAAATTCAAATACCTATTTGAGTTTAGTGGTTTACTGTCTTTATTCCATCGTTATTGTTTCTGCATTGGTGGATTCACCAAACCATAAGAGACGGGTTTATAAATGGCATCTAAAATGATTAACAGTGATAAAAGACGATAAAAAATATATATAACATATTCCTAGCTCAGTGCAGATATCAACTAATCAAAGCCCTCTGGAATGGAGGGTGAAACGTAGTCAAGGAACTAAAACAAGTCCAGTTGACATTAAAAACCGTTTTTTTGAGATAACCATGACCTGGATGACTGAGAATCTTCACAGATATATATCAACTAATGTTTTATTTGAAAATCTACAAACTTCTTTTTTAAATTTTTAACAAGAATTGGCTGCAATTTTAACTCCTACATCCAAATTAATACATGCTGGCATGTAAAGTGTTAGCACCCATATGAGCAAACTAAATAGGGAATAGAAATCATAACAATGGGTTAATTAAAGTCCTGGCAAAGAGATTTTTTTTGTGAAAAAAGTAGCCATATTCTCGTTTCTTTAACAATGTATCAAGAATGTTTAAAAAGGAAAAGCACTGTGTGTACTAATAATTAAAAGTAACTTAGCTCTTAGCTCTTAAAGAGTTAAAGTTAAAGATTACTCCCAATTATGAGTTGTTTCATTTTGAATTGAACCTAAATTATATCTCTTTATCCAGTCGATGAACTAATCACCATCATCACTATATCTGATCTTGTAATATCTTTAGGTTAATTTGACTTACCATTCCAGATTTTTGTGAAATAGTTGTCTATAGTAGCTCCGCACTGCCTTTCAGATGTTAGTTAAGTTGAAATTCTATGACTGGTTAGAAAAGCAAGTGCCCCTGAAAAATGTTTACAAGGGATTATTTCTGCTCTGCTGCTAGTGTTGTTCTGGGAGTCTGACATGGGACACCTCCACGTATATAAAATAAATTTTGGAAAATGATATAGTAGTATGATATATCATTATAGTTTAAGATAAGACTTTTTCATCCCTGAGGGAAATTCTCAAAACTATTGAGCAGTAAATAAAATGCCACATTTACCAGCTGCTACATAAACAAATTCACATATCAACAATTATATTCCAATGACAGAACATGCATTATTCTGAAAATGAGTCATTGTGCATAATAATTACTTACTTAATAATTAATTACTACTTTTGATACTATATTTGCTGATTTATAAGCACAGTGTTGTATGAGTACAGAGTAATTTTACACTAGCCTATCTTATTGTGACTTGTACTTACCTGAGACCTGAGTACTTCTTTCACACTGTCATAAAGTATATAGAGCATAATCAATGACATTGCTAAAGGCAGTGATGTTTTACAGAGATTATTGATTGGCTGTGACTAATAAGCTGGTTTGACAAATGAGGTGGCTAGAGGACCTTGGCCACTGGCAGCAATCCACCAATTGCCACAACTTCACAGTCGCCTTAATGAGATGCTGCCTCTAGTCTAAAGTTATTTCACTTTAATAGACTTTATTGAGTAAATGACCATTAAAATCGAGTTTTTAACGCAACCACATAAATATCAATAGGCCGTATGAGGGCAGAACATTGGTCTGGCTTTCGACAATGGTATCACTTTGCCAGAGACAACATTATTGATCTTTCTGTAAAAGGTAAAGCTTTGGTGCGCAGCCAGGACATGTGGCTTGGATACAGTGACAGCCACACTCTCCCACAAGTAACTTGTTAACTGGAGGACTTCTATGATGTGAGTGCAAAAAAACATCTGAGTAGATACGACTAGACGACTATGCAGGAAATTTTCTCCACTCGTTAAATATACAAACCTACTTTTGATTACTTGTGTTCTACTTCCTGTCATCCTATTTCATTATTTCCTGCCCTCCCCTTGCCAGGTTTTTCAGACCTACAAAAGGGGATTCAGGCAACACTTGAAATACAGTGCAATAGTTTATTAGACCTAAATTGCAATGCATTTTCTTTGTTTGTCCAAATATTGTGGATAACTGTTGCTATTACTGGCATCCTCACCTCATCTATTATGCCCTAATCAACAACATCTCTCTGTTAATGGTTGAAAGTAGCATTCTCAATTTGAATTCTCAGACAGGTGAAAATGTGCATACTGTAGAACAAGGTCCATTAATGGCAGCAGTGTGTTAGTGAATGCAGGAGTAACAACAAGAGTTCTTTTTGGAAATGTATACTTTCTTTTCTTTTTATTTCCACAACTTCCACAACAGGACCTTTTGACAGAAGGCATCAGAAATCCATTATCAAATCCAAAATACTAATTCATGGTTCCACATTATAAAAAAGACACAAAATATTTGAATTTCAGGTGGGTTATAAAGGCCATGATGCAATATAAATAGAAATAATAAAAAAACAATAGAAATCCAGTGCTGGTGCACAGATAGGTGAGAGAGAGAGAAAATGAAGTAAGTCAGGATGTGCTCTTACTGAAGTCTTGTGAACAAGTGCAGTGAAATGACAAAAGTGGAAAAAAAAAATTAGACCATGACCAGATTTGTTAGGATCATATATTGGTTATGACAAGCTACACGCTGTATGAAAACTACTAAACTATAACTTTAAAACTATGCCATTGAAATCCCCAAGGCTTTCAGCTATTTTTCCTCATTGTAATCCTTTTAAGGACACCTCTTTTTAAAGCCGTATTAAAACAAAGTCACAATCTGTTGCCACATGGGAGCTATTGTAGGATTCATGTCAGTAAGGCCTCATTGTTCTGAATTGTGTTGCCCTCCATCACCTAAATGCCATCATTTAAAATGAAAATAGACAGAGAAATGCACTGAGGTGAGTCTTTTTTTTTTTTCACTACAAGACCCCTGTCTCTCTGCAAAAGATAGAATTTGATCTGAAATGCTTGTCCACTATTTTGGGAAAACTGAAAAGTGCACCCAATGACTATTTCTTCTCCTCTACAAGGAAACAATAACTAAAGACATAAGCTCCACATCTGTTCCCTGAGGCCCTACAGTACCATGAGCTAATCTTCCTGGCTGCCTGCACTGTGGATCTATTATTTGTAATGGCAAAACAATCAGACTTTATGGCCCAGTACCACATCTACTGGAATGGAGGCAGCACGTAATTTAATACTTCAGGAATTGGCTCCACAATTTTTGCCTCTGGCTCTCCCACTGCATGCTCAATGGGGATGTAAATGCTGCTATGATAATGGCAATAACTAGGTTCATTGGAGCTAGTGATAAACTATGAATTGAATGAATGACCCCGGGGCAGTGTACCTCGTCCTGATTTACTGATTTACTGCAATAGAAAGGTCTGTCTCATTATGGTTGAAACCAGTGGCTCGTATAAAAGAAAAACCTAAGTCAATAGATTAAAACATAGTAGATGGGGCAGTTTCACAAAATTTTATATCCATTATGCATTTAGGGCTGTTTTCCCTTGAGTTCTATCAAAGACTGATAGAATGACATTTTATTTTTTATGAATATCCAATTTAGAGTGAAGGTAAAGCTAGAAACATCACTAAAATGTGATTTTCATCTATAAATGGCTGACTGGAATGAAAGCATTTCAAATCCGACCTGCTACAGAATGTTTAATAGTTTTTGTTTGACCTCCACTTGTCCAACAGCTGTGCTGTGACCTCCAAAAGCTAAGTTTATTAAAATATTCATGTGTACCATGTTCCAACATGCCTGCCTATCAAGAATCAGATTATTCTCTGTCTAATGTACATCTGCTCTTACTCTAAAGTATGATGTTAAGAACCTTTCATTCTTTCATTAAGGGACGTTAAGGATCCATTAACTACTGTTGGTGCAGTTAATGACATGACTGGGTCAGGTGTGTTATAAACCAAGTAAAAATAAATCTAATGATTTTAGATTTCCTTTAAATTCTGATAAGATGTTATAATTTCTTCTTCATTGATTTAAGTGCATAAAAGCTGAAAACAAAAAAAAACATTGACAGACCAAATTTAAACAACAATGCAATGATGTAGCTGAAGATTGGAGTAGCATTTGTATTTGCTGTGTAAAGACCTCAATAACCTCAATCATATTAACATAAGTAGATTAAGGTGTTTACACTACATGGCCTGTCTCGAATATTATCATATTATCATGATTTCAACACAGAGGGGTCTTCCAGCTGCCCTTTGTTGTTTTCTCCTTCTATGACTTATTATTTAGGCTTTGCATATATTTGCTTAAGCTGAAAGGTGATGTGCAACTTGCAAAGTTTCACTAATGTTGCAGCTTTTAAACAGGTTTCTGTACTTTTGTCACTGCACAATTACAGTGTTATTGGAACACAAGCCATAGTGGGTCCAATTATATTGCTTGTTCTGTTGTTTGCACATTTCCATAAGTTTAAAAGTTTTAGTCTGGTCATTAAAGTGCCTTCACTAATGAGGTAGAACAGTGAGGTTATTAGACAGGAAGAGAAGGTTGTTTAATAGCTTGCATTACAGACTTGGTTAGCTCACTCCATTATCAATGTAAGCCTTATCCAATCCTGCACAATTTATTTAAAAACAGGGACAGTACAACAATGCAAAGCAAGGCGAGGAACATTGATCTTACCCTGCTGGAATCACAACTCTCTGACAACCACTACAGGAGCAATTCCTCTTCCAGCTATCACATTACAGACCCACGGTGATGTTCAGCTGATCAGCAACGTTTCGATTTGTCAACGTACGTGGCTCTACACTGGACCACACAGTGATGTTAATTACTGTTGTGCTGCAAACATGTCTCTGTGCATTTGCATAGTGTATGTACTGGTACACTGCAATTAATTAAGAGCTGGGGTGTTTATGAACAAGGCTGAAAGTTGGTTATAAAACATCCACAATGTGTTTGTGTGAGAAACTGGAAGACAGAGACATAAAATTGAAACATTGTATCCAACTTATTTGCACAGATAATGAGTAGTAAGTTTTTCGCCAGTTATAACTAAATATGTATAGGGGGTCTGGTGCAGCGGTGGTTTGGAGGAGAGACAACATGGTCAATAATGCAACAAAACAGCAGGGGTTATACACAATGCAGTACACAGAGGATTATGTTGCAAAGCCAGCTAACATTGTCAGCTGTTGGTTTTGGCCAGAACTGGACTTTTGTTCAGAATGAAACCTTGAGTCCTAGGAAAGTATTGATCTAAACACTTACTGTAAGATGCTGCTTTTTACAGCGGAGATCTCTCAAGGCTCAGGACAGTGAAAAAATCTTGCCAGTATAATATTTAATCATGAAGACATACATGCATGTATTTACGCTCTCATACTCTGTGATGTCTTGGGCATAACAGATTACAAATTGGACAGATTACAGCAATAATACATTTCATGCGTTTTACTGACATTGCATTGGCAGGCAACACAGATGCCAAAAATATAGCATGAAAAAATATTTAACTTACTAAGTTAAATAATTAAAATCTCTCCACTTATGATTATTTTCTTTTCTCTATAGCTTTTGTGCTGAGCTGTGCATTCCCCAAAGAGCCTGCAAGTGGAGAGGTCTCTGTGACGCACCTCCATCCTGGCGGAGAAGCTTACTTCAGTTGTTTCACTGGCTACAAACTGCAAGGCCCCAGTATGCTCACCTGTCGTAACGCCACCACACCTTACTGGAGTGGAAAGGAGCCTCGATGTGTAGGTAAGAGAAACCGGTTCATGGCCAGACACGTGTTAGCTCATTAACACTAGGAGCAGTTGGATATAATGAGGTAGATCTCTTACACTAAAACACTAAAAAAGCTGAAAATGTAATTATACAAAACTAAATTTCTGTGACTGTAAGTCTCCTTATAAATTCAGGTAAATTCAAGATTCAAGAGAGGTTTATTGTCAATACAGCAATATACATAGTATACAGCGTATCAAAATGCCGTTTCACACAGGCCCCCCATGCTGCATTTGAATGTAAAAAAAAAAGAAAAGATAAATATCAAAATATACAACAAGATATTATACATTAATAAATAGTAGTCTAACTAAGTTTTAGTAAAATAAAAAAGGGGTTCTAATTTGTCTAATATATACTATATGTACAATAAAGCTGAGAAGGACAGGACAACAGACAGTACAAAGTGAACATGTGCTAAAGTGCAATGTTGAAGTTTAATTTCTTTTTTCCCTTCAATGACTTTCAAGGAATAGTTAAGGCTGATTGGAAGACACGCAAGAAACACAATTTATCCAAATATATTCCAAGAAAGTTTGTATAAAATATGATTTAGTATATTTAAAACCTGACAGTTTAAAAATTAAAATGTGCAAAGCAAAAATTGGATGCATATTATAAGTCCTTTTCTTTTTAGCTTTCCCCCAGAATACAGGTGATTTTGATTAATGAAAGCTTTCACTGGGTTGTCTCCTACTGAGTTGATTACTTACACTCTAAGGCCAAATGAGTGTGTTTGCATGTGATTAGAAGCGTGCAGAGCTATTCTTTGGAGACGGGGCAAAACAAGGCCATTGGACCTAGTGGCCTTAATTAGAACTGGTCAGCATGACTATCCTTCTCCCGCTGGTAAAGGCTCATCTCCCGGTTCCAGCATTTTCTCCGTGCCTGCCTGCAGCTGCTCTGAACTGATAGTGTTACTATGCTGTTTTGCTGTTCTCTTTACAAGTCCATCACACACAGTCACACACTCTTAGACTCATGTGAGCTACCTAGAGTAGCCCAGCCACAGTCCACTGAATATTGATGCAATCTATACTCAGACAGGGACTTTTACTTTTCTCATCCAGTCCTACCCCCCAACTCTTTGTCTTCTTCCCCTCAATCTCTCTCTTCTCATATAGCATCATGTGGGGGAATGATAAAAAATGCCACCTATGGTCGAATCGTCTCTCCTGGTTTCCCTGGCAACTACAGCAACAATCTGACATGTCACTGGGTCCTGGAGGCCCCTGAAGGCCACCGGCTTCACATTCACTTTGAGAAGGTGGCTCTGGCAGAGGACGATGACAGGTGGTGTATGCACACAGCTAAAATCACATTGGGAGTGAGAGTGCGTGTGTGTGTCTTCAGCTAATAGATGGCAATGAGGCTTTAAACTCATTTTCTGAATAACAGTATGCCCGTGGCTAGAGCATTAAAACTCTCAAAGGCTATAAATAACCAAAATCTTTAGGGAGTGACAGATGAATTTGAAAGGACCTTTTATCATTATAATCCTTTATCAGTGTTCTATCAAGCGAGCGAATTGAAGGGACTACAGAAGGTAGTGAGAGGTAGGAAACTGCAATTGCATTACATTTTTCCTCACTGATCCACATGGCTATCGTCACACATGGCCATTCACCTCATTATCAAGTGGTGGAGAATGTTATCACAAAGTTATTACAGCCACCATTGGAACAGTGAGCAGCTCTCAGATGGCTTGTAACTGCTTCTTTTTCCTTTCAGGGCTCATTTGTGTCTCTTTTAATCAGTCTTCCTTCTTTGTGTATGTGTATGTTTTAGGTTGCTGATTAAAAATGGCAACAACATAGACTCTCCCCCTGTGTATGACTCCTATGAGGTTGAGTATTTGCCCAATGAGGGTGTGCTCAGTACTGGGCGTTACCTGTTTATAGAGTTTACCACAGATGGGACAATAACATCTACCGGTGCAGCCATCAGATACGAAGGCAGGTTGATTAAGCATATTGCAGTTTTTCGTACTGTATTCTGTACTTTGGACGTACTTTTAATATGATGGATTTGTGTCCACAGCTTTTGCAAAAGGTATGTGCTATGAGCCCTTTGTGAAGTACGGAAACTTCAGCAGCAGTGACTCCACCTTCAGCGTGGGAGCAGTGGTTGAATTTTCATGCGACCCAGGCTACACACTAGAGCAAGGCTCAGTGGTGATTGAGTGTGTGGACACGCAAAATCCACAATGGAATGAGACGGAGCCGGCCTGTAGGGGTGAGTCACCAGATTTCATCTGCTTGAGTAACTGTGCGACGTTGCATCTTTTAAAAATGTGCTTCCACTGGAGAAGAACTCAGAGCTAAAGATTACTGACCTCAGGACTCGAGGCATCCATTGTCTGCTCGATCAATGCAGGAGTTAGTGAAGTCTTTTTATTCAAATATTAAATACCCTTGGCAGTTAACAATATCTTCCTAATCTGCTTTACTCTGATCCGTGATAAATTTCCTCCTAAAATTGTAACAATGATTTACTTTGATATGCGATTTTTTAAGCAGCAGAGATACAGAGAGGAAACAGCACCCTCACCCTGATATGTCTGCTTGCAGGGCAGATTTGAGAAGTGCTTAAGATTAAAGGCATACAATAGTTGACCTAGGATGAACACTGCCACACTGCGCAGACCATACTAAATAGCACCCTACCCCTGAGCCCTTCTTTTCTCCTCCACTCACACAGTTCCCACACATGACACGCTGACCTTACTCGCGGTCTTTGTTGGCTACATGGTCATTCTGCCACACAGTGAAATTGCTTTCTAAAAAGGGCTCAAGTAATGCTAGATATGAGAAAATTTAATTTCTGCTCCCGTGGGTCATGGTCACTAACCAGTCCAGTGGTAGTAGGCAGTTTTAGAAGATTCATGTCAAGGAGCTTTCACACTGGATTTCAGCTGTGTTTTATTAACCGTGGTTCCAACCCATGAAGCCACATACAGTCGTAGTTCATGTATCAATATATTCTATATCTGTAGCTTATTTTCACCAAGTTGCCTGCACATTACATTATGTATGATTTGATATTTATTAATTTTAATTTACATGTTAAACTGATTGTAATATAATGTATCTGTGCTAAAAATCCATTACAATGCATACATTTGTTTCTCGTCACCCTGAGACGTTTGTGTGTTGCAGCTGTGTGCAGCGGGGAGATCACAGACTCTGCCGGTGTGGTGTTGTCTCCTAACTGGCCTGAGGCCTATGACAAGGGGCAGGATTGCATCTGGGGCATCCATGTGGAAGAAGACAAGAGGATCATGCTTGACATCCAAGTGTAAGAGAGTGCGCTCAGGTTGAAATCTCAAAATCACATAGGGAGGTGAGCGAGGAGGTCAGATTGACCTCGAGATGTTAAATACACCATCACCAGACAGAAACACACACACACACACACACACACACACACACATACATTCTCTCTCAATTTCTGTCTAATCTTTTCTCTCTCTCTCTTTCACATAGACACAGTAAGACATGCACATGGGAAAGTGTTTCTGTGGTTGAAGTCACTAATTAGATTTTTTTTGTCTGCTACATTAAGAATTCTGTGTAGCTTCCAGCTCGCTCTCTGACCAGATTAGCCAGTAAGCCTCCCTGCTCCCACTTCCCTAGTGTGTGTCTCAGAGTTGGCTTTGAAATGAATATGCTCTGGCAGTGAACTACTCTGAGCCACTTATCCAGCTTTCCCAACTGCAATTCAACACACACTCAACACACCTGCACACGAATGTCAAAATAGACACATCGTCACTCTGTTTCTCCTTCAACCGTCACTCTTAGTGTCCATGAATATCCCCTCCACTAGGGACACGTGCGCACACGAATATGCAAGCAACCCGTCCCTGTTTTCTCATGCAAGGTATTGTTCTTAAGTGTAAATGAAAATGTTGTATTGTTTTCTTCATGGCACACTGAATGTTTCTTTAAAAGCAAACTATATGCATGAGAATCTTTGTTTGCTTGTGTGATATAAATGCATCTGTTCGCCTTATGTGAGTGATTCCCATGTTATTTTAATGAACATACATTCTATAGAGAGCACAAGAACTACAACATAAGTGATTTGTGTTATTGCCTGAAGCACTTATGCACAAGAGGGCATATAAAGGTTAAATTTAAACCAGCAGGAATACTGCCTGAGGTTGTAGAAAAATAGTCACTGACAGATATCAAACAAAGGCTATTGTTAGCTACTGGTCATGCAGGCATTTGGTTTTCTTTTTTTTTCTTTTTCCATATTCATAATTCATTCATTCTTGCTGTAAAAATGAATATGTATTTGTGAACAATTTGATGGTTTAATTATAACATGAGGTCAGAATGCTATGGAGACCGACACAAAAGAGCTTTATTTTGAGCATTTCCTAGTTCTTTTGGGGACCAACAACACATTCTCATTCAACTATTTTTTAACCAAATAGTTGAGATTATTATCTACAGTACACTTCAACAATCTGCAATTTTTTAAAGAAAGTGAAATGGATCTTGCTGCATTATGTCTAAAATATAATGATAAATTATTTTACGCATTCTCTCATATGGCAAAGAGCCAGTACAGTAGAGACTTTGGTTAAAGTGTGGTTGGTTTTTATACTGTCCCAGTTTTGTATGTGTCTGCATCACCACAATGCACTTAATGCCCCAAACTTTATCTTTCTGGCTTACAGGCACCGAGATATGAACCATCACTAAAATATGATCTACAGGTCATACAGAGGGAATAATAGCATCAGAGGATACCAATAATACACCATTACTGAATATCATACCCGGCTTTGTGTGACCCTGTTTACCTCCCTGTTCTCCCTGTTGGAGATTAAGACTCAGTGATTAATACCTGATGTTGAAACTGAACCACTGCACCTAAAGTGAAAAAATAAAATATAAAACGATCAGGGGGGATTTCTTTCCATGCTGAAGTAAACACATTTGATTTGAGGTAAATTGATTTTCATTCCAAGATCCTATTTAACATTTTGGCAACCTTAAATTTGTTTTAATCCAGGCTCCACAAGGCCATTCATTGTAAATTAACGCCACTGTGGTCGGCCCTAGTTTATCTCAAGGTTGGTCATGCATGGCCTTCATGGCAGCAGAAACCCACAGCCTGTTTGATCCCTGCAGACCCTATCATTACCCTCATGTCTTGTCTGCTCAGCTTAAGAATATTGTTTCTAAAGACTCGGTCAACATGTAAATTATGTGAAAGTGTGTTTATTTGTGTGCACGCATCAAAAATGTTGAAGTGACAAAAGGCTCTTGTGGATGAGAGCTGTCTCATTATAAGGATGGGCCCACACTTTTCCACATTAATGAGAATGTTTTCTGTATTATCATTCATCACTATGCCTGTGCTGGCAATTACAGAGGAGCAGTGTGCATAATGAGGGCTGATTAATTAATTTAGGCCAAACAGGAGGGCTGGCTCTTTGCTAATTAGCGTGGAGCACGGCTCGAGCAAGAACCGGAGACAAGAGGTTACAGCTGATATCCCCACCTGTGAAACAACAAGGTAAATGGTTAGCATGTGGATTTCAGCATTCAGAGTGCACTGTATTTAGAAAAAAAAAAGTTTCACAGTGCAACCTGATGAAGAACTGTGTTTTAAAGTGGCAGTGATGTTTGTGTCAGGATCAGAGACTTTTACACAGATTGAACATATTGGGTTTATAGAGTCCTCTTGTGGAGACTGTGGGAATTACATGCCATCTGGAAGTCTACTTGGGCAGGAGGCATGTAGGTGCCTGGAAACTAAATGGTTACTTTTATTCAAACAGAGAACCATTTTTCACTGAGCAGAACAATTCAAATGTCAGGTATGAGTAGACAAGGGAGGTCTTCTTTTGAAATCTTCACACTGAAAGCCATTTCCATTCTGTTAGAGTTACTGGAGATTTGTTGGGTGCTTTAAACTTGACTTGGCTTGACTTGTCAGTGAAGGTGACAAAATGCCTAGAGGCTTGTACAAAACACAGCTGTCATCCCCTCATCTGTAGAACTGAGCTGGTTCCCATTGGTATGCAGAGGTGTTTTCAGATATTCTCTGAAAGTCCTTTTTCAAGCAGTCCCCTGGAACTTTGCAATACCCAAGCCATTTTGATGAAGGAGATATTTAATCAAATAAGACAATCCCAAACAAGTATCACCTTTAAAATGTAAAATAAGGACTAAGGGACATGCAGAAGACAGAATGTCAATTTTTCGTTAGTTTTCTGTTTGCAGAATAGGACAGGGTGTGAGTGTCTTTCATGACTGGAAGGGAAATCTGTTAAAAAGGGGCCAGGTGGAATGGCATTTGGGTGAAGTGATTGCCAGGTTGCTACATAGAAGGCAGTTAAACGACCTGTAATGACTCACCACAGAAAGCTGTGTAAGTCTGGACCAAAGGCAGTGTTCATTTGGCATTCTTCCGTCTTGTCACCAGGGTTTTGAATACACTTCATGCAGACAGTAGAGTGAATAGATGGGGTCAGTGCATGAGAAAATTTTAAACCAAGGTTGACTGCAGCATTCTTGATAAGTTAGAGCAACTGGGCAGACTATTTAAGAACCTAGACGAGGAGAAGAGGTTACAGTGTTTTTAAGATACGGCTGGACTGTTGGCCTTGCACCTTGTTTACCATTTGACCAAAATTCTTGAGCGGGAGTAAATGTGACTGCAGTGTCAAAAAAGGTGAAAAAGCTATTGTAGATTAACATTTTTGTCAAATATCAAAAGCATCTGTCTTGTAATATGTAAGATGCATACTGTATCAGACAAAATAGTCAATGTTTTTCAGAAGGAGAAAAAGCTATTTACAAGTTTAGTGCTTGATGGATGAAACCACCAAAATATTTTTCAAAAAGATTAGAAGAGAGCCGAGATCCATCTATGACACAGAAGCATAGAACAGGTCTGACTTCTGAAAAGATAAAGAGCAGCAAGCAGATCTCACCTGTACAGTAAGTGCGAAAACATGCTTATGGCATAAGGTTAGAAAGAAAGGGTGAACGTCACTGGTGGTGCTATTGATTTCTAAAACTATACAACATTAGGGACATGAAAAAAGGAAAATGGTTTAGACCTTTAACCCAGTTAAAGTAAAAACAATTAAATCAAGAACAAGACCCACAAGAAAAGAGAAAAAAAAATTCCATATCACCATAAGAAATGAGCAGAAACTTGGCAATAGTGTGGCTCTAGGGAAATCCTTTAAAGAATGGGGCAAAAGGAGAGCAATGAAATGCGGAGACAGAAGGTAATCTCTTGGTAAGATTGCCAACTGACAGTACCACCTCCTTCCTTCTAGGGAAGTCTGAATGCATGGAGGCCTTTGAGAGGAGATAAGGTGAAATACAGTGCAGTGATAGCTTTGTTGACATCAGCAGCAGGTGTGGGAAATGTGGAAATAGAAAGAAGATGCAAACACCCTGTTGTGGCTTTCCTCTGTGCACTTCACTGATGGACACCCAGTTATTTTATAGACTGAATAAGCCAAGCCTCTGCCAAATTATGCAGAGTTGTAAACCTGTAGTCCAGATACTACTACTCTTAAAACAAATCACATCATTCCACGCAGGCACTGTGTACAGCATGCAGGGTGCATCATAATGATGGAGTATGCATCACATAAAGGAGCCTTAAGTGTAAGAACCTCAATTGTTTATTCATTTTTGTTCTTTGTCTTACACATTTTAACAAGAAACCTTTCAAGAACATTTGATCCATATATGCATGCAGCGTTCTTGTGAGGGAAGAGGAAATGTGTTGCCATTCCTGTTTGCCTATATCAGCCACCAATTGTTAACATGGAAGTGTAAACTGTGTCTATGGCTCACCAACTAACCAGAGAGTGTACCTTGACACTCAATAACTAATTTCACTCTCATTCAAGGAGCTGGCATCTATTATTTGTGACAGCAAAAGCTGGAATTTACTGTAGGTTTGTTCACATTCTAGCACTAGCACAAGGACACACAAGCCACCAGTCATTTTGGTTTTTGTTTCAAATTATTGCCTTTGGGGACTTGCTAGCCTCAACTAGCAGACCTTGAATATACATTTAAACTACTGGTTAATACTGATAGTCATCACAAATACATGTAGGATTTGCTCCTGATATTGTTAATTAAATCTGAAGTGGGTGTTTTTTTTAAACTGCAGCTTGTTCCTGCTCAGAAGTAATGTGGAAATTCTGTGGCGGAGGTAGGGAGTAAGAGATTGAGAAGAGGTAAACAGAGTTAGGGTTATTTGTTTCCTTCCATCATCATAAAACTGTGTCAATCACAGACACCTACTTCTGTGTTTGTCTCAACAAAGCTACAATTAAGGTAGTCTGTGCATACTCAGATCTCAGGTTCAACTCTCTGGCTCAAATGAATAACTTACATCATTATTATTATTATTAACTTACATTATTACATTATTACTTGTTACATTAACACAGACTATTATGATAATGAAATGTAAAATGTAGATGAAAAAGGGAGAAGTGTATGAAGTAAACAAGAGTGTAAACTTTACATTTGCAGCCAGTGTGATATGTAAATTCTGTATATGGTGTTCTCTCGGGCAATGTGAATTTGTTTTATTCCCAAACAAGCCAGCATGTTGGGTTTTGATTCACACATCTGAAATACAAACGACAGCATCAGCGTTTTGAGCGTTCAGTTCTCTCTTCGTCTTTCTGAAGTCTGATGTCTGCAACCCTGCTTCTTTAATCTGAAAATAGCAAAATGGTTCTGACATCTATCTGCTTATACATACAAACATTTGTTTTAAGCATGATGACATTACATTACGTGTATATTTTTGAAGGGTTACATTTAATCAGTGGCACAGAGAGATAAGTACAGGGGGAAAATATTGATTTGAGACAAGGGTGTGATCATAACTACATGTTAGAGAAAAGCTAGAAATATGATTTCCAGGCTCTGTGATTTGCATAAATATAAATTGTGCAAAGGAACTAAGAAAAGCTGGGAGAGTTGTTATCTGTTACCACTTTGGCAAAATACTGGTTTTCAGAAAATAGTTTATGCACATGACCATTTGCTTGATCATGCACGATAAATAGTGTGGAGAGAGTTTATGTAAGGGACAGGCAATTCATAGCTACAAATACGTTACACCTACCTACAGTGTGACAGGTGTGAAGAATGGCATTGTTTATTATTTATATTAACAATCACACAGAGAACCTGCACAGCTATTTTGATGCTTTCCTCAAGCCACATAAAAAGCACGTTTTCCCTGTTTATTATATCAGCAAGCAACTACAACTTCTGTGACTTATTATTTTATTTCACCATTCATACACAGGGGATTCTGTGTATGAATAAATGTCAAGCTTTACTGATGCTGTATAAAGAGGGCAAGGATATATGAATCTCCAATTGGAAAAGGTTAATGCATTCTTAAGTTAATCACTGACATTAACATCGTGGCTTGGCTGCCTCGTGCACAACATGTACAACACTTAGCTTTTAGAATTACTTATTGGAAATTTATGTATGCATTATTTTATATGATTCTGGTTGCCATTCCAGTAACCTAAAGAGCATTTTTAAATGATTTATTCTTTTGGATTATTTATATATTATGTTCATATTTGCAGGTGGTATATACTTTAGCACATATTCATGAGAGCAATGTGGGAGGCAAAGAGAAATACATCATGAATTATTTAGTGTTTACTTCACATTTGATCCATCCAATATAAACAGAATTAATGTTTTCCAAGTAGTGCTACTACTAGTACTGCTGACATCACTTTGTGTCATTAGAATTTGATTTCACTCAAAGGGAGCACTAGTAACTCAACTTTTTAAGCTCTGCACAGCAAGTACACCACAGAACTATATTGATGGGAAGCCTAGTAAAGCTTTAACTCAAAATAAAAACCTTAATTCAAATCATTAGGAAGAACTATAACTACCTTTTATGTGTCTCCTAGGCTCCATTTGGGTAAGAATGACCTGCTGACCTTCTATGATGGTGATGACCTCACAGCCAACATCCTGGGTCAATACAGTGGGACACGACCGCACTTCAAGCTCTATACATCCATGGCTGACGTCACTATTCAGTTTCAGTCAGATCCTGCCACCAACATATATGGCTACAACAACGGCTTTGTGGTCCACTTCTTTGGTAAGATAGTAGATAGATAATCTCTTTTTTTTGGTTTATCACAAAACTGCATTAAAAAAATCTACATTTTCTGCACTGATTCATTGCAGTCAAATGCAGCTACTTGTAATTCTACTGATCATATGATGCACTTGTAGTGTAAAATTGTCTTTGCAAGGCATACAAGAAACCAAAAAAAAGTAATAAGCATGGAATACAAACTGTTATTCATACAAACCAGCATGTTACCAATTAGAGAAAATCTCTATTTGTTCCTCTGTGTCTTCTCTTGTCTGTGTCGCCTCTTTCTCTTTCTCTTGCTGTGCCTCTGTCTTCTGGCTGATCCCAGGTGCACGTGATTTGATAACAACAAACACAGAGCCACAATAATGGAGTACACTTCAACGTCAGCTGGTTTTGCCCAATTCTTTGTGTTCTTGGCCATGTATGCTGCAGTTAGGGAGGCACAGATTGACTAGTGCCAAACCACATGCTGTGCTCCTCCCAGCAAACATCACAAGCCTCTATTTACATTTTGCTCCCAAACCGTTGCAGTTTAGTGCACGGAGAACAGAAAATGGTGCCGTCGTTTTCGTTCCCCACAGAGGAAACTGTTGCATATTAATGCTGGGATTTCCTTCAGGAACCTCCTCATGTGTCCCTTGATAATCTATTTTGTATACAAAATTAAATTTTAATGTTAATTCTTAAAAAAATAACATTAAAATATTTCTCTGTTCCCTTTTCCACTTTGTTTCCTCACTGTGCATTTCTGTAATTCTCAATTTTCCATTTTGTCTCTCTTCCTGCCTAACAACACAATGCAACGCCAACTGCTCTGTGCCCAACACCAACAGAGGTGCCAAGAAACGACACATGCCCTGAGCTGCCGGAGATCACCAATGGCTGGAAAAGCACTTCCCACCCTGATCTAATCCACGGCACGGTTATCACCTACCAGTGCTACCCTGGATATGAGCTGGTTGGCTCTGAGATCCTCATGTGCCAGTGGGATCTCACTTGGAGCGGTGATGTGCCGAGATGTGAGGAAGGTGAGAGGAAACACAAAGTCAGGTGTTTTCTCCATTTGATCACATGGGTATAGAGCAATTGAGAGTAAGACATCGCCAGTCACATGTTTACTTCCTGTATTCTTTGGTTTGCATTGGAGACAAAACTCTCAAAGTGAGTTTAACCTGCACATCTGCATTATGCTGATTTCTACACATTGCTGGTCACTATGTCACAGAGTGTGAATAAAGCCATCTATTGGCAAATGGATTTTTACAGTAGGAAACAAATTAGATCCCTAAATTGTTGCTCAAATAGGATGCAAACCCATTTTCACTGAATGTAAAACTAATGTAATGCAAATTATCAGTGGTGCAACTGTTATCTGTGAAATCCTTTTCTACAAATGCTCTTACAATCAAAGTGTTGTTACAGTTTGTTCACTTCCTGAACCTTAGCTAAATCATTTAAATGTCCCAAATGGATAAATTTGGAGTTTCTCAAAATAGTCTTTAATTATAAAACAGATCTTTGAAGAACAGATTATTAATTTACCTGATCATGTTTGTCATGTACCTTAGAAATGTAAAATAATAAAAATACATTTAGCACTTTTGCTTACTTAAAAATACATGTACTTGTCTAGTACTGAAACCTTTGAAGATGGTGAAAACAAAAAATAACAATTATCATGACTTGTTCTTGTGACTCACCAGTTATGACATGTCAGGACCCTGGAAATGTGGCGCACAGTCGTAAAGTGATCGCAGGCAGCCGCTTCACCGTCGGATCAACAGTGCAGTTTATCTGTAATAAAGGCTACCTGTTGTCTGGAAGCAGCCTCCTGACCTGCTACAATCGGGATTCGGCCACGCCCAAGTGGAGCGAGAGGCTGCCCAAGTGTGTCCGTAAGTCACAAACACTTGAACACACATATACACCCATACCGTGAGTGCTGATTTTGACAAACTATTATATGCTATTTTGATTTTGTATAACTTTTGTTTCGCTGTTGACAAACTGACTTAAGACAAATACTGAATTATTCATTTTTCACAATATAAAGTATAAAAGCAGAAAATCAAAATCTCACTTTGCTCACTTCAAAACATGCAACACTAAAACCACAAAGTATGTATGTGGTTTTGTTTTTCTATATTTATTTCCATTTCTGTTTGCCACTGTCTGGTGAAGTTTTGTCAGACATCAGACAGAGAAAATATATTCTGAATCTTTTTTTGTGATATCTTAGTTTTGACATACAGTATGCAGAATAACATACTGCATTTTTAGTGATGTGGGATGTGGGCATGATTTAAGTACAAAATAAAAGGTTTGTATTTCCTTTCATGTCTATGTCTGTGTTGCTTTTATGTATTGATGCGTGTGTTTCTGCTGATTAAAAATATGCATAAAAATATTTTTTGTGACATGAGACATTGTCCTGCCTCTCAGCTGAAAAGTACGAGCCTTGCAGGAACCCTGGTGCTGCCTCCACTAGTGTGCAAAGCTCTGAAAAAGCCTTTTACCAAGCAGGAGAGATGCTCACCTTCTCCTGCCACTTAGGCTATGAGCTGCAGGGTGAAGCTACCATCTACTGTATCCCTGGACACCCATCACAATGGAACAGTACTCCTCCTGCCTGCAAAGGTAAAGCATACCCACACCTGAATTTTCAGTTTCTACAATTGTCACGACATACATCCAGTTCAAAAGGCTAAATTGCAATGTCTTTGTAGCATCCCCAAGCCAGTATGTGGACGAACGCAGGCTAGATGGTAGGTCATGTTTCAATACATTGCACTATGAATATACTGATTTCTTTATTCTGTATGTTTCACAAAAATAAGACCTGTTGTGTTTTTTTTCCCCTTCTAGTTGTTAATAGGGATTATGAAATGGAAGGAACCAATATTGCCCTTGCAGTGTTTATTCCAGCTGCAGTCATCTTGGTGGTTGTCCTTGGGATTTATATCTACTTTGCAAAGTAAGTAATAACTTAAAACTTCATTTATTTCACTTGCAAATGAAATCAAATGAGCCTTTACACGATCTTCCCTGTTTCTTTACTCAGACTGCAAGGGAAGTCTTTCAGAATGCCAACATCTTTGCCACCATATGACAACATGACAGAAGAGTCAGCTTTCGACAACCCGGTATATGAGAGTGGAGTAAGTACAGATGTCATGAGCATGCAAGACGTGGATTCACAGAACACCAGTGTGCTGTCCTGATCCTTTCCCATCTGGCTGTCATCGTCATCTCATCTTTTACCAGCAGAGGGCACCATTCACCTCATCTTTCCTCATCATGTTCTAGTAGTAAGAGCTAGTGGTCTTAGCTGACAATGTTGCATGTAACTACAAAGAAAGGACACTTTCTCTCATCCTGGAGGTCATTTGCATACTGGAGCTAACATATCACCTCCATAAGTGAGGGTGATATGTTAGCTGAGTACACCATTCACATTGTGGTTTGTCATATCTTACCAGTGTCAAATTCCTCTGTCATTGTTTTACACCAGGTGTGTAAGTGCACATTTGTGAACCTAAACTGTTCTTTTTTATCTTCACTACTGGTCATTTCTCATCTGAAAATAATAAGATTCTACACATTTACCATATGTGTGATCGCAGCATCAAACAGGCTCCACTTAGTCAGACATGATGGGTCAGTCACAGAAATATCGGTTCTACTATGAAATAGCTTTTCTTTCATTTTAGATTTTACTGTGTCCTCTGATTTGTATTGTTTCCAACTGACTGATAGGACACAATGCTAAACATGTATAGTAGTCATAACTACCATGTTACCCTATACGCAGCTGTGTGGATATAAGTCTTCTCATGTTCATTAGTCTTTTTATGTTCTGATCTCAACTGTGACTTGAGCATCCTCTCGTCTTTTTTCCCCTGCTCCTTCAGCACTGGCAGACTCATTCTAGATACTAAACCCTCTCTATCAGTCTAAGTGGCTGTACTGCAGAACAACTACGAGGTGAGATCTCCCTCTAATGCTGAGTGCACATCTTACTCATTGTCCCCTAACCATTCAGCCATATATTTGTGAATGCGTCTACCCAACCTGCCACACTTTCCTATCTGGTTTCACTGCATCACTTCAGTCAGCACTTTGTAGCACTTTGTTTTTCTGCAACTGATCCAATCTGTCCTTGAACCACATTTCGGAATTTGCAGACTGAGTATACAGAAACACAGGTTGGGTGGGGGTCTATTGAAAAACACAAATCATGTTGGAAAAGAAAAGAAGATACTTTTTAATACTTTTTATTCACTCTAAGCCACTTCTCCCCCCTCCTACATCTGTAAAACCTTTCAGTAAAGTCGAAAATGGTCTGCTTTCATGATAAACAACTTACAGTTATATGTCTCTTTGTAACAACTTTGTTACATGCACACTGTTCATATTTTGTTTTTAGCAGCACTTTACTTTAGAGTATTTACTGTAACTGATTTGCATCATTTGTTTATTTACTCTTTTTATCAGAAAATACCAAAGTGGCTGGCAGTTTGTCAGTTACTGTTTGTCATAAAGTTTGAGATAACACTTTTGATACACAGTACTGGCAGGTGCACCCTGAAGTAAAGTGTAAATATAATCAACCATATCTCTATCTATGATGTGTTTCTGTTTAAATCATACATAATTTTTGGTCCTGCAGTGCATATTTTCTCATTTCATAATAAAATGTTCAAGAGCAGTGAAGAGTATTTTACAGTAAATCATCCAAAAACTTTGGACCCTACTAACCCTAATACATCTGTATTGCAAAGTCGGATTTTGGAATGTCCTGTATGTCAAATCAAAGACAGACAATGGTACTCTATTTGTTGTAATAAATTACAGTTACTGTTCTACATTTACTTGGACATTATACCATCAATGTTCCTTTTATAACTGAATTGTCTGTCTGGTCTTCACAGGACAAATGAAAAGATTGAGAGGTGTCCACTTAGAGACCTTAAAGCAAGAATTGCTCAAGCTTTGCCTTTTGGGACCCTCTCTGCACTGCTCATCTTTTGCTTCAAACCTCTTTTGATCCCTCTTTTTTTCAAATTTCCTTTTTGTGTGGATTATTATTGTAAATATGCCCTTCTTTCCATGGTCAAATCTGTGAATCTGTGGGTCACCATGGTGATATTTTTCTAAAGTAAATTGCAGATGACCGTTGGAGATTGTATGTTTTTGAGTAATTTTGATGCCCTAAGCCCTTAGCAATTAGAGATCAAGGGAAACGGTGCTTCAATTGTTGAGATCTGTTGGATACAAAATCCCCATCACCCAATATTCCTTGGACAATTTTCCATTATTACTTCCTTTTCTTTGTGTGTATGGGTCTGCTATTTGTAAATAAACTGCCTGTCCAATATGAGTGCCTCACAACTGACTATAATCTGAGAATCCATATGTGAAAAAGTTTGTAAATTCTTCATGTACCTATTATTTTGTATTTGTGGACCTGGAATTCTTTATACTGCACACTCAGTATTCAGTATTTTCACATAGATCATACAGTGTCGCCTCAAGAAACGATAACAAATGAAGCCAGGTATTTTCCTACTAGCTGATGTGTGGTTCCAACTGCTTATTGCCCCAGAGGATGTTTTCAGATGGGACCCATCAGCTAAGCATAACTAGTTCTTTGTTCAGTCACACTGTGAAGGCTGCCTCCAACAAGTGGCAACTAGTTCATTTGTGTATGTTCTGAAACGTGGTTGTACCTCAATATAAGTAGACCCTAAGAAAAAAAACCCATTGAAAACCAATGATAACGCACAATAATCACATGATTTAGCTAACTCGCTGATGCAAGCATCAGATCAATTCCTGTGTTGTAAATCAACAGTTAAAGTAATGCAATGTGCAAAATAAGTCATCATGTAGAGATGGGTTTTTACTTAAGGTCACATTGTTGTGGTGCATCTGTTGGTATTAAATTTGTAGATAAAGTTCATATCCTTTGTGCATATCCTTTACCTTTACAAACCTTTATTTTTCCAGCACATAGCTGGGTCAACCGCACCCAGGAAACCAAATCACCTTCAATTATATATACAGTAATCCTCTGATAAATAATAAAATAAATTGTTGTTTAAAGTATTGTCATGTTTGATTAATAGTCATCCCAATATTCATATCAATTTACTATAAGATGTAGTGGATTTGCTGTATTTTAAAACAGGAAGACATTTTGACATGTAGACCATCAGTACAATACATTTTTAATCAGCAGTGCTACAGTAGTAGCACAGTGGTATAAATCTGTCTCGGGTTTCTGATACTGTGCACACTGGCTCACTGTCCCACTGGCATGGTCAGGGCGCAGAATAAAACAATATTATTGTTTATTACAAGTTGAAATGTTTGACTGCAGTATAGGCTTTGAAATACTAATAATATTGGGATGATATGAATTTCATCATTTGAAAAGTTGCTGCAACCAATTACCATTGTGTAGCAAACATAGTCATATGAATGAGATGGAGACGGATGACCTGCTGTGGTGACCTCTAGAAGAAGCAGCCGAAAAACAAGAAGAAACAAACATAGTATAAACATTGTAAACACTGGTGATCATTATGAGCACCAAATATAAATTTGTCATACAAATTTTACCTCTAGATGGCAGCATTATAACAAGTGCATACTACAAAGCCTATTTAAGGTAATAATCTCCTTTTTGGTTACATGCATGGTTTTTAGCAATGCTCTTAATTCTCATTCAGTATTTATGCATTGTATAATACAATGATCAACTTAATCTTCATTTCTATATTTTTCAATTGACCACATCCAGCAATGAAAGGTACATATGTCAACCTCCAATGGCAGTTAGCCGAAAACAGCCTTAAACATGCTTAGCTCTGCAAAGTTAACATTTCTGAGAATGCTTTTCCACACAAATCACAAAGATGTCTTGCCTGCTGATGTCAAGCTAAGCAATCAGACATGTCTTTGCATTATAAAAACATCAAAAGCAACAAAAGCTTGTTCAATAACTTTGCAAAAGAGGAGGCAGAGGAACAGCAAAAGATTGAGCAGTTTCAAATGTGCAGACCTCACAAGGTTTGATGTGTAATGGGTTTTTGGGTATCTGATTAATTAATATTTGTTGAAATAATAATTAAACAATTTAAGCATCAGGTAAATGAAAAGGCAATCATTAACACACAGGGCATTCACTGTGTCATATGACATGTAATGATAATGTTGAGAATGCACAAGTCATAATCCATCTTTTACTTTTATTTTCCCTTTACTTAAACAGCAAAGTAGAAACAAGTCACAATAACTATGTTAACCTGGAGGAACTTAATTTGTCCTATCAGACAATTCATTACCAAAGACTATGAAGCTTTGGTTAAAATTGCATCATTATAAATTCTATCTAATAAAATTATACATTATGTATGAAGGCTATCCAACCATAAGGTTTCTAGTATTTTTGTTCATTTTGTTTTGTTTTGTTTTTCTGGCTATGTTTATTTGGGGACTGGTTTCAGTCAGTCGTTGGGGGCAGTCACCCGCAATTTCAGCTGAGCTTTCACTCTGATGCAGGGGGACCAGGCAGCTAGAGCCATTAAAATGTAAATTTCCTTGTGCAGTCTAGAGGACAACAACAGAGGATCTACTCATGTGTCAGCTTATTCTCTTCACTTCACATGTCAGGTGAAGAGATATAACAAAATACAACATTATAATGTTTTAAAATTAGGGGAAAAAACATTAACAGTTACACTATCATAAATTTAAAAAGACCAAATATGTTTTGTTTTTTTATTATTTTACAGTTTTATGAGTGAAACTGTGATTTGAACTTGTTTCTCAGAATGAAAATTAAATTTTTGCATTAAATTTATGTAAACCAATCAAAATAGAGATTACTCACTATACTTTCTGTTGGACAATACGTGGAACACACATTCACAACAACTAACAACAAATAAATAAAAAGATAAACACAAAGATATGGACTAAAGAAAAAAGTATATAACATATGTAGCTTGAAAGAATTTTAAATGTTTAGTTTTCATTGCAGCCAAGTTTCATGCACATAGTAGTTTCACTGGCCTGACTACAGACGGCAAATACAAAAAGTAAAAAAGAATGCATAAAGATTTTGGTAGATGACAGTATACTTTATACTATAGTAACTGTATAAAAATTCATTAAACATATGTGTCACAATCAGCAGAATAACTGTCGTTTGTGTGGACTCCATTGTCAACAGTGACGAGTTAGTTTTACCATAGTGCCAGCAGGTGGCAGTCTATAACCAAGTCACTTTTCTATGAGGGGTCAACTGTGCATGAAGTGCATGATGAAGATCATCTTCAGCACTTAATACTCCCACAGTGCACCAGTGGGGGGCTGTGGGTGGCTAACAATTAAGCTAAAATGACCCAACTCACAATCCAATGGAGACCGGGACATGGCAATTAACCCACTAATACAGCAGACCATTAGACCTCACTTTCTATGTCAGCAGCCCCAGGGCATACAGTAGGCTTACCACAGGGCCATGGGATACACATCACAAGAAACATTTTAACATAATGACCCATTCAAAGAGTCTAGTGTAAGGTTTGCATTGAGTTGTAGCGGTTAAAAATATTCAGCACCATTGTATTTATGTCCAGTACAGTGTGAGCGAACAAGTTTAAATGTGAAATAAGATACAGTGGTTTGACATTTAATATTAGAGATGTGATCTGTTAAAAGTAAACTAAAATAATCTATTTTAAAGTTAAACAAGTGATATAGTATATTGGATGTTCAGACACAAACATTGTCAAATGAAGTGTTTATTTTTTGTGATTTTCTTCTACTGGTCTATCCCAGTATCAGATTAGTTAAGTTGGCTTTTTTAATCCTTGTATGTAAATATTTTGTCTTACATTTGAAGTTTAATCAGATCTATCAAGGCTTTTGATGGTTCACCCTGAGGCTGAAGTTTTTACTTCTGTGTTTTCAGCTGGGACTGACAGACATCTCTCCCTCCCTGAAGCGTGATTTTATTAATCTGATTAACATGCCATTAAGGCAGTATAGCAGGACAAATCAACTCAGTAATGGAGCCTGGACAGATTAAAGCAGTCTCACCTTCCTGGTAGCAGCAAGTGTGCATGGAGAATTGAAGATTTGAGTCAGGGGTGATTGCTCCATTGAGGTTGTGACCCTCATGCCTGACCTTTGTTCACATAAACCTACTTTATATGGGCCACTGCGTTTCTTTCTTGGAGAAGATTAGTCTGTGAGCCATAACCAATACAGTACTTGTGCTGTACATTTTCCACTACAGTTGTCTTTCTTTTGAAACATACAGTATAAAGCTTGTGTAGCTTTTTCACGACATTTATGAAACACTTTTCATCGCAATTACTGTATTGTGAGAGATATGCCAGTCATAAATAATGCTGAATATTTTATAAATAGTTTTAAATGAACAATTTAAGGCATCAACGGTGTCTTGTTAAAACATAACACTGATGTAGAACTAATATAAAGGCATTGAAATACAACATAACATAATATGAATACTTTTACCAGTATTGTGGTGAATTAATGCTGTGGATATTTTGAATGAGTAATTTTACTGCTTCAACAATGAAATTAATTGTTACATTTTGTTGATGAAATAAGAGACTGAAAGTGAATTCTTCTTCATTTTCATGTAACAACATTCTCCAGTTTGCTACCCTCCTGTGTGTGCTATTGTCCCCAGAGAGTAATGGCTGATGAGAGCAGCCATGTCATATCGCACATGCAGACAGGGCTCACTGTCTGTTTTTGTTACAAACTGGAGCCTCAGGAAGCCATTTTGCACAAAACAAAGGGTAAACCCTCTGCACAACTCTGATGCTGCTTGATGTGGCAAGATGCCAAATCTCACTCTCCAGCATTGAGAAGGGATCGGGGCTACCCTAATGCACTCAGATCACAGAGTTTCAAGTAAACAAAGAACTGCTTCAATTTGTGACAGAGAGATCAATACTATTGTATCTATTCTATTTATTTGAATGGAACACTAGTTTGTTATTATGTTTTTTTAAATCTCATCTTTTGCCATTTTGTGCATATTGTGTATGCACTAAAAGATTTAGATTCAGCCTTTATTACAAAATGTAATTCACTGCCACTCATGGGAGAAGGATGCTGAAAACTGCTCCATGAGACTTGAATCCTTAATTCTCCTTACCTTTGAGCTAATATTACATATTCTCTTTAAGAATAGATTTGACTTGGCTCCACAGCACTTCATTTGAAAGACATCACCTTTGACTGCAGTAAAGGGAACAAATGTCTTGCTCTTTTTACATGTCAAATGGAAGTGATCGACAATTGACAGTTAGATATTGAAGGTAAATAGATGTAAACTGAGATGTGAGAGGTATGCTCAAAACTGAGAGTGGGATAAATGATGGTGGAAGTGCAGGTGTAAAGGAGTGGGGTTGATAAGCTGAGACAAACAACATATGATGGGTTAACCAGGTATAAGTGGATTTAATGGTGGCAGCTGTAGGGTAGGTTGTCCTCTCATCACAAGAGGTTCAATCCCACCTTCTCCTGTTCACATGTGTCCTGGAGTGGGACACCAAACCAAACCTATCCTTAGCCTGCAACCTTGAATGCAAGTTTGCTGCAGTTGGTGTTTATGATTATGTTTGTGTGCTAAGTAAAAAAAATAAGAAAAAAAATAAGTTTAAGTAAAAAGTGAAAGTTATTAGAAAAGCAACTGACAATACACAGTTTTTCCGTAGAGATGCAAAGAAAAGTGTAGACTAGAAAACAGTGTGAAGATCAGCACACCCTACCTTACATACATGCACCAGAGCCTAGGATGTGACATTCTAGTTTGTTTCAATAGATTGTATTTTGTAGCTGCCTAAGTAAGTGTGTTTTTGTGTGTGAAAACAGATTAAAAGAGTGTTTGTATACTCTACATGCAGTACTATATGTGTGGATGTGCACCTGCCAGGGTGTGTGTGTGTGTAATGCGGAGAGATCACACCAGTGCATTATCTGAGCTCGAGCAAGATAGGAGATGTTTTCCTTCCAGGATGCTGGGCAGGTTTGAGATTGAGGGGTCTGAACAGAGGGGGAACAAAGGCAAGCGAGCCAGAGGGCGGAGGGGAGTAGATGAGCTGGTGAGATGATAATGCAGCATGACACCTCTGAAATGAATCCCTGGTTACCATGGCGAAAAAGGAGAATGGGACAGTCTCTGAGGAGCCTCAAATAAAGCCAACTGTAAATGATGTTTGATTAGTATTTAGATGATGTTTCTGCTCAGTGCTGACATTTTGTCAGCTGTTTGTGCACTGGTATCTCAGTCTACACCAATAAAACATGAATCTTTCCAACTCTTATTTTTACAGTTGACTAATAAGTATAAACAGTAAAGACTGTTGAACTAACATCACGTAACATATGAAAAGTCATTAGAACTTAAAATGTGGCCGTTCATCATTTGTGTTTTTCATTTACTCTCTCATGCAGCACCCTACTGATTTCAGATTTACATTAGTTTAAAGGTACTGAATTAAATGTTTTAAGCTTCATGTAGTTAATCCAAGACTGTGTGTGTCGCTTTTCTGGTTATTATGTTAAAAAAGATATTAGCTCATTCACATATAGACCATAATTTCCCACATCATATGAAAGCTTAACCATCCTACTGTTTACATTGTGTATATTTGCAGTGGACAATCATGTTCGCTAGAAGCTTAGGAGCATCTGTTTCCCACATTACAAATATTTGGTTGAGGAGGGTGGCTACAGAGGACTATACACCCCAGGATATTAAGTAGAATGTTTTACATTTATTTGCCAATCAACTGTAGCATATGTAAATAAATTATACCAAAAAGTAAAACTGTGGTTATTTAAATATAGAGAATGAGACTTTTTGTATATTTACAGTGTTATCCATGAGGTATAATGACCAAAGTCAGTCCAAAAGCTTTAAAGTATGGAGAGTGTTGGCTTATCCATAATATGTGGTAGGTGAAAAGTGCTGTAAACAAAGCACAGTAGATATGCGTTTGACTGTTGCCTGTGTAAAAATATTTGGTTATTTCAGAGATAGTGAATTTTCTTGTTTAATTTTAAGTAGCATATCTAATGTACAAAGTTAGTATAAACAGACTCTATGTCATAACTAGACTGTGTGCCAGCAGCTGGGTTCTTTACACTGCCGTCTTTGCACTTCTCAGTTTTCTTCAGTCAGCTAGCTTGGCGATGGACTGCTTACCAAGCCAGAACTAATCACATCTGACTGCTATCTGTCTCCGTCAGTTACACACTAGGCACCTCATGCCCTCCTGCTGCCATGCAGTGAAAAGATCCTACTACAAATCCACAAAAGACACCTGCTGAACGTGTTCAGACCAGTTATTTTGGTGAAGCAGTGTTAGCTGTTAGATACAAAATTGCTTTTACTCACTCATCCGTTTATGCATTGACTTTGTAAGTGGGTTGGTGGAGGGTCTCAGTAGACACTGGCGGTTGATCACAGGGCTAACCCAGATAGATAATCACTCACTCACACTTACAGTCAGTGTACCAGTTATTGGCTTAGGTGACCTGCTTTGGTCCGTGGGAGGAAACAAATTGAAAGAACATGCAAACACAGTTCAAGATGGCTTTGGTTGCGACTTAATTTTCAATACATATTAAATAGCTCTTGTGAAAGAAAATTGTTGTGATATAACATCACTATTGCTAATGTGTAGTAATAAATAGAAACACCATACTTAATCTGATGCTAATTCTCAGTGATTAACAATTAAGTATATTTGTGTTCCAAATTAAGCTGCATTTTATTGATGCAGAACTCAATAGTACAGTAATTTAACTAATTTAATCTACAGAAATGCCATGTCTGCTGATGTATATAATCTAAATTCTACTTTTAACTCACTCATCCTCTCAGTTTCTACTACTGCAGTGTTTACAGTACATCACTACTGTGTATGGTATCCTGATATTTTTAGGCTATAAGAATAAATCAAAAAATTATCAGGGTGCAACCAGATGAATGGATTTGTGCTTCTTTCTTCAGTTTTTTCTTCATTTTTATCTTCATCTAGTAGATCTGATCTTCTTCCTTACACCATCTTGGTCATTTCTCTTCCTCTTGTTCACTGTCTGGCCCATGTTGGATGTATGTGAGATGTCTGACAGAGACAGATTGCTCAGTCACAGCTTAAAGGTGACTGCCTCGCTCCTTGTTCCCTAAAGCTCCGGATCATTGGAATCCATCACAAGCAGTATGGTCTCCAGATAGACAAATCATATGGAATACACAACAACAGACAAACAATACAGCAGAGAAGAAGAGGGGACTATATTTGACGGGGAAAAAAAGACAGGAATGAAAAGAAAGTGCATGACAACATGAAGATGTGATGATGTTGAGGAGAACCATGCGGTGGAGGGATGGAGAGACGAATCCAGAGAAGCACTGAAGAGCTTCACCTCTGGCCACAGACTAATGTATTTGGGGGGCTGGGCGAAAACGTGCATAGGACATTTATCATTATTGGCTCATAACGCCATCCCTTGCTCAACCTGACATCCCTCCTGCCTTTGACATAAATCATGATTTCTCCATAATATATCCTCTCTCTGCCATGGAGGGGAAGAATCTGCAGTTCTTATTGATTTATTCTCACACATTCTGCCTCAGTTTAGTGATGCAGAAACATTATCAACCATAAGGGATTAGGAATTTGAGGGATTTGGTAAAATTTTCTTTTTTCACTGATTAATGGAAGCAGATGACACTATGAGGCATAAACAATACTAGGTTTGTTGAGCTTTTGCACCACTATTTTCTAGATATTTTTGTGCAAGCTATTATATAGAATAATCATCATAAGAAAATACGTAGGGAAAAAAAGGTTAACTTGTGCATTTAAATTATTGTGGTGGTCACTCTCCAAAACCAAAGAAGTGTTTACATTTAACCCAATGTTGCAAGTGAAAAACAACAAGAATCCAGAAGAAAGTGGCTGCACATTATAAAACAAAATGGAAATTGCACTTTTTCCTATCAAATTTATACAAAATCATCTCATAAATTTCAGTGTTGATAAGCAGTGGACCAGAGAAGAGGGAGAGAGCAAGTTACAGCAAGTTATGAAGCACATAAATGAACAAAGAGGACAGATCACTTTAACTCTCACTGAGCTAAGCAGGTGTTTAAACATTAATAACTCCATTGTTGGTTTGAAGTTCAAGCTCATTTGTCAAGTGGTCTCCATTTAAGCCATTAGCAGACAGTATTCATTCTTTCCACCTGTCCTGTGGCCAATTTGAGACCAGGATCATCAAATAGTAGCAAAGGAAATAAAATATATATATATATATATATATATATTAGGACACATTATATACTATATAATAAGAGCTGTAAATTGTCTGTAATTGTCAATTATGATTTTTGTTTTTCAAAAGCAGATGTGGAAGCAACATATATGCTATGAAAAAGAATCAAAATCATTAAAAGTCATAAATATTTTATTTAAAATCTTTTTTTTTAATTAAACATTAAAATTTAACATGTTCTTTAATATGTTAACCAGGAGGCACTACAGGTCTATATTTTACAAGTGTCTTGATTAATCACTCAGTCGTAAATGCATTTTCAAATTATACTATAATTAGTCATTTGATGTTTCAGTTGTGGTTGAAGAAATGTGACAAAAAGCTGAAGGAGACTTCCATTGAAAGAATGTGATTCTTTATTAACAAAAATGTTTAATTAGAATACATACACATTTCATATTTACTATATACTATCAAAGATATGTTGATTTATGTCTGTTTCTGTATCTGCATTGTATCTGCCAGATGATGTATATTTCTTGCTTCACTGTGTTTTATTTCACACACTGTTAATGGAACATTCATAATGCCTAAAGAGGAGCCTAACGGTGCCCTGATTTGTGAATACTCATCCATCCCCTCTGCCAGTTTCACATGGTATACATGCAATTCTAAAGTCATTTGTTAAATGCAATGTAATATAAATGTGTCAGCCTATTAGGCAAAAATTCTAGCACTGTTCATTAAGAAAATTATGTCTAAATATTAATTAACTCCGGTTATTGATTTCCCTGTTCTTCCTTAATGACTTTGTGTTATTTTTGTATCAGTCTGTAAAATAATTTCCTTTCCATACAATTTTTTCTGCCTTGCTGCAATTATCTGTCCCTCTGAAGTACACTATATACACATTTACTGATACAGAAAAAAAATCAATTATTGTATTCAGATGTATTTAAGCATTGTAAGCTGTTTATTTGACCGTAAATTACATGGAAATGATAAACAATGTGAAGTAAACTCATAAACTTTGACTTTTGTTCCTGACTGTGCAGAAGATTACATGGTATCCTGTCAAAGCACCTTGTTTTCTGCAGGTCTGACAAGAACACCTCCAATATGTAACCTAGCGGGACTGGGAATCAAACCGCTCACCCTCGGGTTTGTAGATGACTGCTCTACCCACTGAGCTCCTTGCCACCATAACAAGTACTGTTTTCCACAATACTACCGTGCTTTTACTTTGGTGGTTTGGGGGAGGGTGGGTGGTTATCTTGGATGGATTGTTCATGATCACATTGGTATGATTATTTGAGATAAATATAGTATATCTAACTTGTGGTGATAAACCACTGCTGGGTAGAAGGGAGTAAAAAAGTAAAAAAGTGGAAGTCTAAAAGATGAGCTAGACTAGGTTCCTGACAGGCCTAGTTAATGATGCCCAGGCTTTACTATATATATGGGGATTAAGTTCGAGTCTCATACAGATAGAGCCTAAATAAATGATTGGAGGGTTAATTGCAGTGTTCTAGGCTTTTGATAATGGACTGTATTTCCCTAATGATAAAACATGAGCATCTCCCAAGATCCTTCACTCAAAGCGCCTTTTTGTCCTTTGGTTTTACAGCCCAGATCGCCTGACTCCTTCTAGCTGTCACAGCTCTTTCCAAGATAACATAATTAGTGATGAGAGGCTCTCTGCTGTTAGACAATTTGGAGAGGTATTAGAGATTCTTTCTGGGGAAATTCACATGAGGAGAACGGTGTGTTTGGGCAGTCAGATCCCCTTCATGGGCCTGTGCCAGAGTTGCTGTTGCAGGAATTTGATGAAGAAAGGATGATATGTTTTCTTAAACAACACTATTTCTGAAGCCTAGGGATATTTGCTTCTCTAATAACAGCAGCACGTTCTCTAATTACTTCAAATAGAGCACAGTAACGCATCAGAACTTGTATCAAGTCTCATGCTACAACTTTCACCATGCATACTGTAACTCTTTGTAAAACACTGTTTAGTAGTTTTTACACTTCAGTTATTGTGCATTTTAAACAAAATAGACAACATGTTAACTGTAATAAGCGAAGCTAGCTGACTGCTAACTGTAACATCATATTTAACATACATACTCTCAGTATATGTGCATAGGCACATATACTGAGAGTGGAATCAACACAAACACAGTATGTTTCACAAAATGTGAAAGTTTTCTTTAAACATCCCTTGAAATGCACATGTTGAAATTCATAGGGTGTATCTCATGTTGTTGACTTTCTCCCTAATTAACAGCAAGAGCTCTTCATTTAAATAGTCTTCCATTTTCGTGGTCACTCCTCTCAGATTCAGTACATTAGGACAATTACACAAGCAAAGTGCCACTTGGTCCTCAGTGAGAAAAAGTGTGTAATGTGACCCTCTTGCTGATTACTGACTCCACTTCATACTACAACCATAATGACAGCAGAGTACACGGCTTGTTAAAGTTTATGAACTCTATCCGGACTTCTGATAATGATCTCTTCTTTATCACCATGAGCAATGAATGTAAAAATAAATATTACATTTACATGTTGTGCAATATCATTTCAAGTATATTATTCCAAAATATAAACACTTGCAATATTGCATGCTAATGATGAAATGATACATGTTGAAACTGTTATTTATGTATTACCATAAATTTGGCATATGTGATGTCTAATTTGTGAAAAAGTGAGCCAGTAATCATTGTGTCTGCGTAACATCAGGGTGGCAGACAATTTCAATATCTTCTCATCATTCATCTCTGGGCTTGACCTCAACTCTTTAGCCTGCAGTAGCTTTTGTATTAGACGCACAATTAATGATTCACAAGCAGCAGTTATAGTGTCTTTGTCAACCTAACAAAATTCAAGTACTAGGAACAAACAAGAAAGCTCTGGTTTAATGTCCCCGTGACCCCAGACACACAGGGCAAGGCAGGTTTGCACAGCTTTTTTCCTTAAATAAATAAAATCATCATTTATAAACTGCATTTTGTACTTACTCAGGTTCTCTTTGTGTAATATTAAACTTTGTTTGATGATCTGAATCTGAAGTGTGTCAAATATGCACAAAAAATGTAAAAATCAGGAAGGGGGCAGCTACTTTTTCGAAGCATTGTAGGAGATGGGAGGTGTTAGTAAATGGAAGGGTTATTATGACAGATTGTGGAGTCTAAAGTCCACCTGCTCTCTGTGCTGTTTTACAGTGCACAAAAAGACCCCTCACCTCTAATGGCAGTTTACCCACATGTGTCATAATTTGCTCTAACTACTACAATTATGTCATTTTTTAGACACACAGTGTATTAAATGGGAACAACAATATCTCCCATTCGTTGCTGAAGAAAAGATGTGGCTGAATTTTGTTTGATTGTAGCTTGACTTGGCAGTGAATTTCCCCCCTTAAAGAATGATGGGTCTCCAATTTTGTGTGTAAACAAAAAGCATCAACAAAAGCCAGAAACAGAAAAATGGATTCTTGCAGGAGTAATGGTAACAATGCTGAAAAAAGGATGACTTTTAAAGTGACTAAAGTAACTGGATGAATCCCATTTGCTTTGATGGTCAAGGTCATGTTATCTTAACACAGGAAATGCCATGTCAAATTTTATATTTTTCCTTTTTCCTTGCATATGAAATTGAGCCAAACATAGCAGCTGCTGGATCATTTAAATGGAGGTGGTTTCATATTTTCATATATTTTACAGTTATTTCTAATAATGTTGGTAATTTGTCACTACTAGCTGGCTGGAGATACAACAAATTCACCACCTGTTCTCTGCAAATCATTTATTGATTTTTTGTTTATTTTTTCATCCTGACTCATTTCTAAAAGCATGGATTAAATTCATCTTCCCTCACTGTGTGGTTTAAATGGACTACGGTTGGGGAGGCATTCGAGTCACAGTGTGAAAACTCTCTGCGTCTAATAATGGATAAACAAACAAGCGTGACGAGCCTGTTGTTTATCAGTTCATAATTTAATTACATTTTGATGTTGAGCTCTGCAGGCATAAGAAAAACCAAAAGGCTACATTACTGTCAATGTCATGCACTGTTTGGTGTATTAGGATTGTAGAGATACTGAAGTGGATTGAATTTCATAAATAAATAATCTAGTGTTGACTTTTTTTCATAATCTATTTTGTTTCCATAATACTACCACTATTGTTGAAAGATAACACTATATTATCTTTCAACAATCGTGGTATTTTTTTTTATAATGATTTTTAGTTGTTTTTTGTTTTGTTTTTGGGTTGAGAAACACAAGACAAGGATTCTTTAATCACTCTTTAGAAGAGAATAAATGCAGGATTTCTTATTAAATTGCATCCTTTTGTCATTAGCAAGAAAAAGAGACTCAACCTTTGGGACTGTGACTATGGCTCCTACATGACTTTCTTTGCATCATGTGAATGGACAAATACTGATACCTGCTCTAGCAGGCATGTTTCTGATAAACTGCGATCTCCCAAAGATGGTTAAAATAAGACTGACTTCATTTACATGATAGTATTGCCACAGTGGTCTGGTCAGAGCAGTTCACGGTGACCTTAGACGAAAGCACATTGGTGTTTGTGAGAGTGGGGATGAGAGGAAGATGAACATTTTAAGAAATACAAATGATGTAAAACTTTACAGTTTCCTTATCTTCCCTATCCTTGTAGCTAGTTAGATACATATTAGTTGATTCTTTTAGCATGTAAGCGATTAAAAAAATGTCCTGACATACTCTGCATGCATGATTGGATTTACGTACTGTATGTAGGTATTTCACATGGATACTGTTGAAACTGTCATACAGACCCATTGTGTAGTAGTAAATACTATGATAGCGTACAGATTTTCAACACCTGGAAAGTTAGGCTGAGTTTGGATACTGGAAATTTAACTCTAATGTTTTGGCCTGTCAGAAATTTTAATTCTCTTTACAATATATTCATTAAAGCAGGCAGCTTCTTCAGTCATGTTTCACTCCAAGATAAATGGGATAATGGTCTATGTGAGTGGAATAAAGCTTACTTTCACTAGAGATCATCTAATGGACTGACAGAGGCTCCAGACTTAGCAGAGGGTGGATGTAAAGAAAATCAGCAAGTATGTCAAAATTCTCCAAGCATCTACAACTTACTGATTTGGTGTAGAGCTATTCTTCTGTACAAAGCAAAGAGACAATGCCATCGTCATATAAGTCACATGTACTCTGAATATTTAAATGAGGTAGACTGCTAGAGTAGAGTAGAGTGTTTCCATGGTGCTGATCCTTGCTGAGAGGCCAAGAAAGAGGTCAAAGAAATCAGAAAGGGAGAAAGAAGCTTCTCGCACATTTCTAACATTGACTGGTACATGAAAAATTATACAGTTATAAAGAGAGGGACTACAGATTACTTCAATAACACATGAAACAGGGAGGCTATGTGAAAACTAAATCTGTTCAATTGCCTTTAATAGGTACAGGCCTGAATGTACTTTGTCTGTGTTAATAGAAGTGATATACCACATGGTCACATGCTGGGAACCAGTCTCTGTGCTTGGCTCTTCAAACTGAATACCATGGACTCGGTAACACCCATAAAGGGCAGGGGGCCTTTATGCACTTTCTTGATCCCTCATTCTGTTCCCATTTGCTTTCCCCTCCTCCCGCCGTGATAGCATAGATTAACCATCGGACACACAATAGGGGCACATGTCCCCTCAGCCACAACCAGCTCACTCAGACCTGTACATCCTAATAAGGATTAGGCAAGAAGTTAACGATGAATGAAAACGTCCTTCAGGAGTCATTAATTCTATTCTGCTCTGTGTCACTTTTCATGCTAGGCTATTTGCGACCCCGTGTTTGAACATAAGGTATAATCCTCTTAAATATCAAAGGTGGACAAATCATATTAATGTAGACATTGCTTCCCCAGGCACGAGGGCACATTATGCACTCAACACAGAGTCCCAACCTCACCATCTGCTTTACTGTCTCACCTGCCACAGACTCACACCCCATTTCACCTCCACTCAACTTTTTTTTTTTTCACTATTAGCAATACAAATCTTTACCTATTTAGTTATTTTGGTTGTCTTAACTAATAAATGCAGTCTGAAATACAACTCTTTGTCACAGAAGCAGGTCAAGAATTCCAGTGGTCTAAAATCAAATTGGAAAAATAAGTTTCTGTTTTGAACTACAGGTTGAAGGACAAAATATCAATAAAATAAAATTTTCAGAAAGGATACAATTCAGAGTTGAAGATAAGTCTTCAGAACATAGGCCTCTGAATTCAGGCTTATCTTTGTTTAGGGCAGCTTGAAAAACTGCTGTCATGCCTTTTTTTCTACAAATTACTTTGATGCCATTTACTGTGTGTTTCAATATTTCAACTGAAATAGTTGTATAAAACAAAATCTATTGTTTCTGACCATTTTCTAGAGATCACCGATATATTATTCCTTCATTACTGTGATATGGTATTGGACTAGTTATAATATATGTAAATTTGAAATTGTTACACTAAGCAGAATCTTCCAAATATACAAGAAATCAGACAGTCAGAAGATCAGAGGAAAATCAAGGAAAGTCAGGGTGTCAGCATCTGTGTCCCGTTTTCGTCACCAATGTTGCATCTGTCCACTCGTGCACTTAGTTGAACTTAATTTCCACTTGAATTTTATCACCCTGCTGCTGGCCTCTCAAGGAGATAGCGTACACACTCTGACATGAATTACCCCCAGATTGACTGATACTACTTTGCCCAAGGGAATTCATGTTCAAAGGAGTTCCTGGCTTTTCTCATCTTTCACTCTTTCTTTTTTCTATCTCCTGTTCTTTCACACCACTGCTTCCGGACGGTTTTCTCCCCAACCTCGTCCTTGTCACTCACCTGTCTGTGAGCCATCAGGCTTTCCCTTTGTCTGGCAGACAGGTGCTAGCAATGTCTGACGGAGTAATTTGCCACACATATACAAAACATGACTGATCACAGAAATGTCACCCAAGGTGGCGGAGAATACTAGAGTGCAGGGAATGAAGAAGAGAGGTCCATTTCCATTCATCACAAGTACTGACAGATGGTCCCAGTTCTCATTTTCCACCTTTCCATACTAAGTCCCTCAGCTCATTAATGCGCTACATCCTCCACAGGTTGATTTATTCTCCACTTGAAGTCAGAGCTTACCACCACTTAAGAAAACAATGTGTGCATTTAAAGTGTTGGACCAATCATAAAATGAATAACTACAGCTAGTAAAACAGTATATGATGTAAATAATGAATGTATGTAGAGAGTCCATAAATCCTTTTCAGTGCACTTAACATTGAGCTCTTTGTTAAAAAATTTGAATTTCTCAAGCCCAGGCTAAGCTAGTGGTATAAGATGATTCGCTTCAACAAAAGTTTGCTGCATAGTCCTGCTTAGGATGAAATCATTTTAATTTAGAATACATGAAAGTGATAAGAGGCTAGCACTCGCCTTCGCTACTACTGAGGAGATAATGTGTCTGCCATAGGTAGAAAATCGATTTCTCCCTTCAAATTACTTTTCAAATGTAGTGCACACATTAGTCCTATCTGATTGTAGACCAGCAGTAGTCATGTATCTCAGAGTTGCTGATGATCTCTGAGGTGGTTTATGTGGTCCCGGAACAACCACCTGCCTGATGCAAAGCCCTGTGCAATATGATACATTGCTTGTCAATGTACTTGTAACACCCAGGGAAGTCTAACTGTGGCTTAAATCAATGGAATGAGGTCAGTTGCATTGTCAAATGCAGCACATCAAATATGGATTTACATGAAGACTAATCATTCTGAAGCTCTGTTCCTGTGATGTTAATGCTTTAGAGGATCATACTACGCCAATCATGGATTATGTGGGGTTCAAAAATACCCTGAGTCTTTTCAGTTTTTGGTTGCAGGCAGGCAGAGGTGTATCAAATCACAGGAGGTAAACAACAGATGCAGTGGAATAAAGAACTCTAATCCTCTGGGTGAGAAATAGAATTAAGATTTATTTTAGGGGATTAATAGAAATTAAAATGGAAATCTTTCTTTCTTTCTTTCTTTGGTTTCTTTATTCTTTCTTCTCTGCCTATATTAGCATTACTTTCTAATAGGAATATATATTATTTGACAAAAGTGCAATTAAAAGTAGCTTAGAATAATTATATGTATGTATTGATCAAGTCTAAGGGCCTTAATATTAATATTTATTTCCATATGAAATAAGTTGAAAGTGTAATTTACATTTACTAATAGGTTTTAAAACTTGTACCAAATAAACTGATTAGGTGAAATGAGTCAAATCAGTAGTGACATCACTACTATGTTCCTGAAATTATAAAGAGTGAACATTTAAAGATCCTTTCATGTTTGTAAGCAGTTCTAAAAGACACAGAAAATGTGTCTAATATATATGTATTATGAGATGTTCGAAAAGAGGAGAATAAAGCAGGTCTCAGGCCTCAGAGACTCAGAGACCAAAAGCTGAGCAGCCATAATGTGGCGTTTTGCCTCGTCTCTGTGTGAATGAACTCACATTGTTGGAGACACAGAGGATGAAAGGAATCAATACACAACACAACACTTGGGATCCAACAGAAATGCCTCAACCAAAGCCTATCTCCCCAAGTCTGCTGTGACCCTGAATTGACCATAGTCTGTTATTGTTCCCTCATCTATATTGAGAGGCTAAGAGCCACACAGAATTGATTGTTTCTCCATAAACTGGAGATGACCATTGATTTTCCCTCTTCTTTTCAACAAACAGGAAAGCTTTGTTCAGCTGACAGATACATCTTCCTTTTATGTCGTTGTAGGGAAAATAAAAGCATTCTGGGTAAACAGGAATGCTGCTTGATGATCACCCACCTCATGTTTGTGCAGGAACAGAAACAAGTCGCAAGTACTGGTGTTCTTGGGGAAATTGCCAAAGAGTGGATCAACTCTGCCACTGGCCAGCAAAATTCAGAGACTGATTAATCTTCAGAGGCTCGTCCTTCTCTCAAGGGTTTTGTTGCTGCTGACAACTGCTGATAAGGGGGTATGGTGTCATGGCTTCTCTGATGGAGCTCTAAAGAGAGGAGTCGTTAGGTACACTGCAGCAAGGCCACTGTGAATAGGTTCTGTGATATTATCTGAGGATATGTGAGGAATCTGTGTTTCTCCTTCCTTGTTTTTTTTAATTATCATGAGCTCTTGCCAAAACCAGGAGGCTGCAATTGCTGCATTGACATCTCAAATGTAACACCTGAATTCAGATCATTTGGACAAATTCATAGTTGACAGGGCAGCGTAACAGTGGTGGATGTTATATGGTATGATGAGATACGGTATGTTATTGACTGGAAATCACTGTCATTTGATATCATATTGACAAATATGACATATTTGCTGTCTAAAGAAAACCATGTGTCCAAATTTTGACATATTTTTTGTGTTATTCAGATAGGCTGGGATGGTAGCGCAGTAGGTAGGGCAGTCGGTAATTGCTAACTGTCTAAGAACCCCAGGGTTGGTGATTTGCATCCCTGTCCCTCCCCAGTGCCGGTCCCAAGCCCAGATAAATGGGGAGGGCTGCGTCAGGAAGGACACCCGGAGTAAAATCCTTGCCAAATCAAATATACGGAGTGATTCATTGTGGCGACCCCTAAAGGGAGCAGCCAAAAGAAACTTACTTGTTTTTGTATTATTCAAAACTTAAACTGAAAGCGTTCCTTTGTCGATAGAGAAAAATCTTGCAGTTCAGCAAACAAATGACATAACTCATGAAGGTTGCTCTATTTATCCACATTGAACTATTTAACTAATGGATCACAATTAATTGTTTAATACCAATTCCATATTGTGTTGATGCAGGCTGTCTTAGGCCAGCAGGTAGCATTAGATCTCAGCCGTGACCTCTCTCATCTTCTAGCTATAGGTGATGTATTGGCAGGGCTATATGTGAGTGGTGTATGTGTAGCTTTGACGACTGTGGCACTAAGAGTGCCTGTGCTTTGTTTGACATGTGTTTTATTCTGAACATATGTCTTAGTCAAGAGGCAGGAAGCTATGTTCAGTTGCTCTACTGTGTTAGTCCATTAGCACTTTTCCCTGTGTGTGCTCCCCTGACTCTCACCACCCACTGCCCCATTGACTATGGCCCAGTGGTAACTCCAAGAGTAATCAAATGTGATATGAATAATATATTATGATGCATATTAAATTTACAAGGCATCTCTGGTTGATATTAAAAGACATTTTCTGGTGTGACACACCATAGTAAGATGTACTCTAATACAGATATTTAAAACTATAGTTAGTTCTATTTTAGCATTGCTGCCCCTCCCTATCATGTGGCCAATTAAATAATTTGATGAATATTTTTGTGGCCATAATGCTGTATAAAAGCCCTAGGGCATGCTGGCAGAAAACAGATTAGCACATTACCATTGTAGAGACTGAATGATGACTTCTGGCTCTGCCTCGGGCCCTGACTATTAAAGCAACTGCTGCTCACTGACATGATCAGGTGATTATCCAGCTCTTTAGCTTGAAATAGAAAGGTTTTAATATCAAATAAATAATTTTTGCATCTTAACATTTAACTCTGTATTAAATGCAGAAAATTCATACAGGTCTGGGTTTCTCAATCTTATTTTATCGAACCACTAAAAATGTAAGTGTGAGAACAACAGCTACTTTAGGTGGCCAATTCCTAACAGAAATCCCCATGTGCAGTGCAACCTTTCATACTGCTGTCTGTCTTATTCCTGAGTAGTAAGAACAGTGAACAAACACTGAGCCCTTTTGTCCTCCTCTCTGCCTTCCGGGCCTTAAATGAGAACCCACAAATACACTATTTCTTTAAAGTACTTCTCTCTCTCTCCAGGGATATTGACCCTGCCAGTTAAGTTCTGGTTGGCTGAATTCTGCAGAGATGTTGGGGCTGTCAGAGGAAATATACAGTTCCTGTCAGGAACCCAGGTGTGCTGAGGTAAACTGTTAAATTTGGTCATTACTCTTGTAATAGTGCTTTTATGGTTCGTTCACAAGGGTCATGTGTGCAGCCTCCGCAGCAGGTCTTTGTTGAAAGGTCTGCAGACAGAGACATACGCATCAGTTGTCTGGAGAATCATATGCAGCTTCTTATATCCATGGATACGCCTAATATTGCTAAAATTGTCAGAGACACAGATGCTGTTGCAGAAATGAAATTTTTGAGTGGTAACATGCTAAAGAAAAAAAGTTTCTGCTTGGAGTAAATCTGTATGGGAAAATATAACATTAGGATAAGCTTTTTGGACGTGTGTGTGTGTGTGTGTGTGTGTGTGTACGCATGTGTTTGCAACATATGCACGCATGTGTTGATTTGTATGTGCCGACTGGGCTGGAGGCAGGGCCAGAGGGAGGAGAAGGCAATTCTAATGGTTTTTTGATGTAGATAAATGGCTTACAGATGGTCCACTCAATATATTCAAATGAGATATAAAAATAGGGGAGGGGCTATCAATACAGAGATGGTTCCAGTTGTAGCATCATTTGACTAAAATGCATTGATCCTTTTTACCAACCAGGCACATTTAAAGTGCCAGTTCTATTTGCCAGCGCCAGTTTTTTGGTTGAAGGATAACTTTACCTGTATCAATATGTACATGTGTACTGCTGAAATAGAGACAAATTAAACATAAAAGATGAATTTATGCTCTAATTTGGAACATTGTATTGGCAGTGAAAGATATCACTACAAACCAATGAACATACAATTAAATATACAATCATAAAATAACAAAAGATAATGCTACAATATACACCATTCATAACAGCCTTTGGTGGTGGTATTACAACTTTCTAAGAACCAGTAGTCTGGGCAGTTTATGACTAAGAAGATAATCCTCTTCATCCAGCCATCTCAGTCTGCAGACAATGTCCTGGAGGTAACACATTCCATACAATAATGTTCAACCTGTATAAATTGTATTTACCCAAATTTCACCTTTAACACTGGGCTGGAAAAGAAGCTCAAATGCGATTATGCACATGTGAATTAATCCGGAGATGAGCACAGGGTAATGTATGGTAATTATCCAACAGGGTATTCTTACATAGCGATTAGCATATCTGGGAGGCCAGACAGGGATAGGAGGGCAGTCTGAGAGGAAGGAAAGGACACAGCTGCTGATAAGAAGCCCAGTTTGTATTTTATTTTTTTTTAATGTTGATGAAAAATGTGGATAGCCTGGCTACAGGCATGTACTCGCTCCCCCTTTTCTGTTCTTCTCTATCTTATGTGCACATACACAGCCTCAAATGTGAATGGATATTTTGGTGCATTTGTACATGCACGCACGCACACACACACACACACACTGACAACACTTCTGTCAGAGGGAAGGGGGGTAAAAAACAAGAAAGGGAATTACTGGACTTGAGAAAGAAACATTGCTCTCAGAGCATTGCAGAAGAGGCACTTATGTGAGTGTTTGTGCCTATGTGCATGCATGCCTATACATAATACATATATTTAATAACACATAACTGTATTATAGATCAACAGGTGTATTGAAAATTAACAGTTTAATTATGAGTACAAAGTCAGTAGACCATGTATGGATAATTTATACTTTGAAACTTTCTGTCTGTCACTGTGTATGTCTTTGTTTATCTTCTTGAAAACACTTAATATGTATTTGCTTTGTGTTCAACCAACACAGACAAGATTACAAGTGCTGTGGTATAATACAATCTGGGCTGGAAGATTCAAATAAGAAGAGAGCTCTACAGTATTTCTAGATTTAGTAGCATTTTTAAACAAATATAACTTCAGTCATATATAATCGTCTTTAAGCAAACAGAATTTGTATCTATTGTAGATGTCCTCATCATCTGATATCTGGTTTGTATTCAAGCAGCTCCTAAACCCCTAATTTCTCTAAGGTAACAAAAGCAGTAGCTGTGATTTTTTGCCAGCACAAACAGTGCTGTTTCTGTCTACCCCTCAACCCTATTGCACAATGTGGCCATGAGCCACTGTATCAATTCTGAGTTTGGTATTTAGGTGTAATCAGCCATGTAGGACACCAGCTTGCCAAGAAGCCGAGCCCTTTGTGAGATGCCCATCTGTTTAGTGTATTGGGACAAGCCAGGTCCCAAAGAGCTGCTGGAATGAAAGGGTGAGTATGAGAAGACCCAGCTGAAAAGACAAGGATGGGCGGCAGCATCAGGACACAGTCTGTCTGCAGCACTCCTTCAGTCCACTCCTATTCTAATGCAGCATCTACGACTCCCCTGCTTGCATACAACTCAGAGATCAGAGACTGACAGATGCACCGGGCCAAGCAGACTGGGATGTCTGACACATGCATCCATTCTTTCATGCAAGCACTGTCTGTGTTCCCTCTCTGCCTGTTTGTTAATCTGTTTGGCTAATATTTTCCTAGTGTACACATTACATAGCCTTGGTAACCTCTTAGCATGGCATATCAGTGTGAGTGCAGATCGATTCATACAGTGGGCTTCCCTTCTTTTTTGTTGGTATTTAGTGCATGGGCTGGGCAACGTGGGAGCAGGTGATAAGCTGCTATAGTCCAGTCAATCTATTCCAGCAAGAGTCATGACCCAACTGCAATAGGGCTGATTATACCTCTCCCGATGCTGCTAGGTCTGAGAATCTAGCCAAAACAGTCAAGTCTGTACCATATCAACCGTAACTGAGATTATCCTAAAATAAAAACATGTTTTAAATTAACTTGTATTTGTCCAATGGTGTTTTTAATAATTTTGATTAATAATATTTGATGTAGCATTATTATAACTATACTGCAATACAGCATTTATTATTAAAAATCTGTAGTTTCAGAATTGTATCCACTTTTGTACTTGCATTATAAATGAGTGATTTACCACAATTGTAAAGGTACAATAGGTTCAGCACGTTCCAAAAATTTTCATTCAACCAAGGCATGTGAGGCAGGTGACCTGCTTGTGAGAGACTGAGCATGTGTTGCATACAGAAGTGGAAAAGAGCACTTTTCCATGGGTAGGAAGACCATATGCCCCCAAGCTCCAACAATCCCCCATCCCCTGCCTGTCCACGTCCCCCAAACACACACACAAGCACTCTCCTTTTTATCAACACACCCCCGGCCCACCATGCAAACGCTCCCGATAGCTGACAGCAGCTGCACTGATGAGCACAATGCTTGGGCCAAGGCAACTCAGCTGGGCTCACTCCCCACTTGACACTGGTTTGACCTCTGGCATGTGAGTTGTCCTCCCTGAAGGCTGCTCTGTCCATAGCCTAACTCAGTCTGTCCCTCTATCTCCTTTCCACAAACCCATTACTCCCAGGCAGGGCACACACCCAACATCAGAGTGCATCCTCAGGTTACCCAGGTCAATTAAATTTAAATAGAGGATAAATTATTTGTAAATCGTGTTCAGATAAGGAACTGATGCACAAAATAATTGCTTTGTTGTTGTTTTTTCAGTTGAGACATTAAAAAATATTCATAATAAGATCAATTTTTGATTGTTGAACTTTATATTTATTATTATTATTAACATTTATTTAACCAGGAAAATCCCATTGAGATTCAAAACCTCTTTTTCAAGGGAGTCCTGGCCAAGATAGGCAGCAATAAATACAAAACAGTTAAAAGTTACACAATTAAGATACAAGCAAAAGCAGGTAAAAGGAAAAATGAATTTGCAAACAAACTATACAAAACAGGTACAAGCAATGGAATCTCTATCTGGATTTAAATGCGCTCAAAGAAATCAACTATATCAATATACTAACTCTTAGATGGTTTCACAGTCTGTCCCCTGTGCATGGATCCTTTTTTACCCCTGTACAACACACACATACACACTCCCATACGTGCAAAAGCGGCATCAGTGGCATATCCAGTGGGAGTGAGTGTGAAATACTTGTAATAACTCTCCTCCCCTAAAATACCAAAAAAAAAATAAACAGAAGTTGATGATTTGACAGAGCCGAGAGGGTGGGGACGGGAGGGTGTCATTGCTCCCCTCTGCCATTCTGCTCCTTACAACTTTACAAAATAGCCTTTTAATTTGCTGGAGTGTCTGGAGTGTCTGAATTGTGTCTGCATCAATCACCATCATCACCAGAGCCGTGGGCACTCTGTCCCTTGGGTCCTCTCACTGAATGGCCCCTCAGGCAGATCACTCTTTCTTCCCTCATATGGCATAGGTTCCCCTTTCTGTGTGTGTCCCCTTTCCCTCAGTCCCATACTCACTCATGCAAACATAGTGACACTGCTTGAACTCCACCACTCGATGCTGCAATCAGCTCTTGATAATGAAGTATTGTACATGATCACTTCAGTACAGCTTTGACTAATCGACTAATTTGACAAGACCCATGATCACCGGGATTGATTTCTCTCTTTCCACAATAGCAGTTTGATTGTACACAAGGGATATTTTACATTAATGTAATAAAGACTCTTTCTAGGAGACTTTAGGAGATAATTTAGGCAAAGTATCCCCACTCCCTCTGTGTTGCTGAAAAAATGACAGTGGCAGTGCAAACCATCAGTAATATCAGTTTCTAGGTGTTAGACTGATGAAGCTGCATGCCCGAATGAGACAAAATATGAGCTGGCAGGTCAGTATGGAGCTGGCCAGTATGGATTACTCTTGTGTCTGTGGCTGTCAGCTCTGCATTGATGGGTTTTCCTGTTCTAGTGTGGTTTGTGTGTAGAGGAGCCACCATTGTAGCAAAGCAAGACCGTGATTACTAGTGTGATGTTTCTCAATGCCCACAACCATTATTACACTTACATTTGGTTTTGTTGAATCATTATCAGTATTATAACCCTAGATTTGTGGAAATATATAATATATATAATCAGAAACCTTAACTTGCTCCAGAATATTCAGCATTTGAAAAAGTTGTTGTCACCAATTTATGGAAATTTCAGCTGAGTGATTATCAGAGTTTTAACAAATATTAATTTGCTTAATAGTGTTCATATAGGAGCTGAATGTGTTTCACAGGTATGTTCTTCCCTAACTTTCTCATTCTACCACTGCCTAATCAGCTTTAATTGGCTTTAATTAGCATCTAGTAAATCATTTTGTTTTCTATAAATTATTTGTGTGAATAGCCCCAGTGGGTGGTCTTGTTCATCTCGTTAGGGCCAATTAGCTGCAATTAACAAGCACTAATGACAGGCTTTTTTTTTTCACTCCAAACAAACAGTGTGCACGCTGCCAGATTCCAGTGCTGCACGGAGACCTCTTGTGTGTTGGAGTGGTGCTGTGGGCCAGCTCACTGGGCCAGGCATCTAATCAACACCTCTCATGGACAAACACAAACCCAGAGTGAGACACTTATCCACACACCACACTTACACAGAGATAATTACTTTCCCCTCTGGTCTTTTCATTGTCCCCCACTGTTACATTTAGACATGTGAGATCACTTTTAAGAAACAGAATAGAACAGAAATCGTTAGTACTTACTCTACTTACTTAACTATTTTTAATAGTCTTAGGGTCTGTGCTGGAAGCATTGCATTTATTGCTTTGCTTCTGTTTCATCTGTTTTACAATCACACTCACACCCTTTCCAATGGCTAAAAAAAAACAATGAAAAGAATTTTTATTTTCACATTATTTCTTGCTGCAGTACCTACCAGGCCAGCAACTTAGTCAGCTTTAAGAAAACAAGAAAACAAATCCTGAGGCTGAATTTAGTTTTAGTTGACATAGCCATTAATATTCTTGATTCTTTTTGTCTCAGCATCTTTGTACGAGTTTACCTTCAAAGTCTCAGCATTATTATTAGGCATTTGTCTTTATTCAGTGTCCCTGTTGATAGTTTACAATAGTTTGCCATAAAGCAATGCTTTCTCAGGTGTTTGCAAATTCAAAAAAACAAGCACAACCTAATACAGTGTCATCTACCCAAATCTGACAATTGTGACTCACAGTAATAACAGTTACATTTTTATTTAACTCAAAACTGGCATGGAGTAAGTGTGCTAGGGGTGCATTTAAAAAACACACACAAATGCTGTTGAGAAATTAATGGCTATTATTGAACAGAAACCTGCACTATCATTAATGTGTTGGGAACAAGTTTTATGTTTCTTATTCATAGGTTAATCATGTTTATTTTCCTGGCACCCATATTCGTTTAAAAATTCTTACAGGTAAATTTGTAGGAGATTAAGTAAGTCAATCTCCACATATCCCCCTTCCATATTTTTGTTTGAATAATTTGTTTATTTTGAACATTGTAGCTGCTTCATAAATACAGTGAAAACCACATTTCGTTTCGTTCACTTAAGTTTTGTTTTATAGTGCCAGGAGCTTGACTTTAGCCGGGTGTTATATCAGAGCAGGTAGCCCGTATGGGAAACGAGCTATCTCAGTCCACAGTGCGCCAACACGGCGCGATAACATCTATAAGAGACAGACTATCGCAGGAGATTATAACCATTAGTGATCCTTGTGCTTTCAAACGAAGGGAAGAATAATGCAGAGCCTCAACATTAATCTGTGTGAAATGCTTGTGATCAGCACGTTCATCTGTCCTCTTCCACACACGACAGGCCTGTTGATAATTTGTCATGTGCCACTGATGCAGTCTTCGCCTTTTCCAAAGAAAATCATTTATTCATATGACATCATCGTTGACCATCAGCAGGTTGTTCTAGAGAAACATAACCACATACTGGCTGCAAAGCAGAAAGAAAGTTACTGCTGTAATAAGATTGGTGTGCCCGGATTCACTGAGCGTAATGACAAAGTTTGGAATAAATACCATTTCTCCCAGTTTTAGGCTGCTACTTTTACGAGGTTGGAGGACTCATTAGTGTGCGTTAAAGTTCTGTTTTCTCTTTTTATCACGCACTGCTTGCGCAAATAAAAATTGAAACAGTTGGCTAATTTGAATTAAAAGTACGGAGGCTAAAATTCAAATGCTTAAAAGCTTAAAAGTATTTTTATTTTACAACCATGGCATTTTATTGATGAAGAACGGTGGAGAGTGAAATGAAAAGGCAGCCTATAGGTTTTTCCTAGGGCTGACGTCACTGGTCTCTTAATCGCAGTAGGCTGGGCTCTGAGAGGTGCGCTCATTACAACCATTCTCTCAGACTGAGAGCGAATCAGAGGGAAAATGGGACACAAATGACAAGGCTGAGCGCGCTGATAGCATTTCATGGTTATATTTTTTTTCTGTGTTCTCTACAGGATATAAGAACATAAGAGGCGAATTGGTGTAATCTCCAGGCTGCCTATCTTTCACTGTGCTTATAAATAAAATAGCACACCAGCTTAAAGTCATCTGAACGGGCCAGCTATGATCTCCAGTCTATCATTTTGTTTGAGAAATGCTTTGCGGTAGTTTATTTCAACCGTTAACCTCTTTTCATTTGGAGCTGTTGTAGCCACATGTGGATTGTTGTCCTGTGGAACAGAAGAGCTACATTTAATCTCGCGGTTGGTGATGTGATTATTGAGATTAATTTCGATACTCTGGATTTTCTGGATCCTACACAAACCAGTCAACACCGAGGCTTCTGGGACGTTGGAAGAAACAGAGCATACATCCCGCACACTGGGCTGGGAATAACTCCGGACAATGCTTCACTGTGCCAACTGCGAAAAGCCTATTCTTGATAGGTTCTTGCTCAAAGTTTTGGACAGACCGTGGCACATCAAATGTGTCCAGTGCTGCGAGTGTAAATGCACTTTGACAGAGAAGTGTTTTTCTCGAGAGGGGAGGCTGTATTGTAAGAATGACTTCTTTAGGTAAGCATTCAAGGTGCCTGTGGTTTGCTTTATTTGTGGGAGAAAAAAGAACAGAAAATGCTGCTGTCAAATAAGAAGTTGATAGAGACAATTTTCAAAAAATGAGAAGAAAATGTGTAACGTACCTAAGTTGCAAAAACGACAACAAAAAAAATTCAAACGTTCAAATATGATTTCCAAACACTGATGGGATGGAGCCTGCATTGGAACTAGTGAACCAGGCTGTGCTGAAGGTTCAGCAACTGGTATTTGTTTACACCGTGGAGGCTGCTGATTGTCTTAGGCCATGTGGAAATTATCATAGAGGCTGAACACACATTTGCTTATTAAGGATCAGTCTACAAAGAGGCCTGAACGTAGTGATTTGCACTCACAGTGAGAATATATTGCAATTGTACTTTCTGTTATTTTATGCGATTACATATTACAGGTTATAGATTAGACCTCAGTTCTGTGTAGCAGCTTATTAAAACGTGAGTTGAACTACAGTTGCAGTCAATAAAGGTTTCTAATTTTCTTGTGGACCATTAGCCTGAAGCAGAATTTAAGTCTGTGCTGACTAGTTCTGCTGATTATAATTACAAAACCATCATGACTTCACTTAACTAACAGTGAGTCTTAAAGAGCCTCCGCCGGAGACGTCACTAATATGAGATCTACACTGACACTTTGCCCTGACTGTTGCTTTCCTTCTTGAACAGGAGATTTGGGACCAAGTGTGGCGGCTGCGCCCAGGGGATTTTACCCAGTGATCTTGTCCGCAGAGCCAAGAGCAAAGTGTTTCACCTAAACTGTTTCACCTGTGTGATGTGTAACAAGCAGCTCTCTACGGGAGAGGAGCTGTATATCCTGGACGAATTCAAGTTTGTCTGTAAGGAGGACTATCAAAACAACAACGGCAAAGACACAATCCTCCTTTCAGGTGACTATCTTCATCAAACCATCCAAGCATTATTGAGTTTAACATTTAAGAGGGGGGATTTTTTTTATCAAATATTTGAACAGCATAAGAACGTTTATTTTATTTTATTTATTTATTTTATTTTATGTTTAATCCTTCCTCACTAAATGTTATTAAAATAAAATGCTGACTATTCACAATATTAATATTACTCTTGCTGACATACGTTTGCTTCTAAATTAACACTTTAAAGTGTTTTTCTTCGGGGTTTATTATTTGGATTCTCAGATTCTGTAAATATTACGCGTCGTGTGCTCACGCACAGCGTCTTATTCTCACCACAGTAACGACATGCAGCGATCCAAGTTTGTCTCCGGACTCCCAGGACCCACAGGACGACGGGAAGGATTCAGAAACGGGACACTTATCTGATAAAGACGTTTGCAGCAACGAGAACGACGAGCAGAGCGCCGTCGGGAAACGGCGCGGGCCTCGGACCACCATAAAAGCCAAGCAGCTGGAGACCCTGAAAGCGGCTTTTGCGGCCACACCGAAACCCACCAGACACATCAGGGAGCAGCTGTCACGGGAGACCGGCCTCAGCATGAGAGTCATTCAGGTACAGGGCAAGAGAAAAAAAATATGGGAACGAAACAAACGCATTGTATCATTCACCTGCACTCATCATCGGACAGTTCAGTCACATCTACATTACCACTGTTCAAACACACGCCTGACGACATGCTGAATTATACACCATCAAAACGCGCTGACAAGCTTCTACAGACACAAAACTAATAAGTCGCTGATGGCTCTTAGGCATTTTAGACCCTTAGGGACATTGTCCTTAATGCTCTACTGATTTTTTTAGAAGCCAAATTCAGGATTTTTGTCCTTAATCTCTGCTCCCTTTGCGCTCATTAAACCATTAAAAGCAGGATCCACTTAACACTGAAGTTCACGAACATTTTAAAAAGCTCCCTTGACGAAATTTCCTACGTTGAAATGTATTATGTATATTCCCAGAATTTGAACATCATTTCACAGCAGCAAAACACTTCCTGATTCCAGTCAATACGTTTTTTTGAGTACTTCTGTTGTATTTTCCTTCCTTTTTCTTTTGCTGATACTATCACCAACAGTATGGTCGACATGTTATCAAATACTGCCTCGTTCTTTCCTTGTGCCAAAGGTTTGGTTTCAAAATCGGAGGTCTAAAGAGAGACGCATGAAGCAGCTGAGCGCTCTGAGCGCACGGAGACACATGTTTTTCCGCAACCCGAGGAGGATGAGAGCGCTGGGAGAGAGAATGGAAGCAGGGGAGCTCGGACACTTCTCTTATTATGGAGGTGAGCTATGTTTGATGATGTCCGTGAAGACTGTGAGTCATCCAGGTGATGTTATCTGGAAGTTGAGTGGTGACAACTGGACTTCTTTCTTGTTAGGTTGAAACATTTCCAAGTAGCTCCTTCAGTGTTTGATGATGTAGGATTAATATTCCAAGTTTATGGTCTGTTGATGAACAAGCTGAAGAACAAGAACTTAAAAACACAATTATTGTTATATAAATATTCTGACATAAACTCGTCTCTTGTACTAATCCACTTTTTTTTTTCATTAAAAATAATAGATTATCCTGGTGAATATTATAACCCAGGAGGGAATTATGAGTACTTCCAAGGCCCACCACCATCCCAGGCTCAGACTCCAGCAGACTTGGGCTTTGTGCCCTCCTCTGTCCCTGCTGGCACCCCATTAGGAGTCATAGACCACCACCATCCAGGCCACCACTGTCCTGGAGAGGTGCAGTGTTTTTCTGACACAGTATCTCACCATCCGGTGGACTCACCCAGTCCGGAGCACAGCATCTCCAGTGAGATGTGTGGCCCCAGCACACCTTTCACCACGGTGTCTCTCAGTGACAACGGATACACCAACCAGCTATCACAACCCTCTTCAGAAATGAGTGAAGGCACTGTGTGGTAAACCAACAGACGCACACTTGGATTTTGAAGGCAAATAAATGCATTTATTTATCTATTAATTAATTAATTAATTTATTTATTTATTTATTTATTTATTTATCTATCTATTTATCTATTTATTTATTTGCTTCTGTTCTGTTTACACATTAAACTATTTATACATCTCTATATTTGTATGTCGGTACAATTATTTATTGATTTAAATATTGGTTTTAAACAATGTGTATGATTTTACAATGCCGGGCCACATTGATCCAGCAATAAACAATTAACATTTAAAGGCTGCAGAAAGTGATTTTTTTGTTGTTATTTTTTTGCTAGTTATAAAATATTTTCCGCAACATATTTGACATCATGTTCTTTTAAATGACTCTGTGTGCACAATGATATAATAACAACAGTATTATAATTTTCAGTACATATGACAGAAAACCTCTCTCAGGATTGTGAAAGCATTGGTTTGATTTATTTATTGACTGATTTGTATTTGAACATGTTTGCCTTTCAAAGGATGTCTTTATAAATATGAAAATTTTATAGTAATACAAAATGATTTGACTTTAATATGACATGGGTCTAACGTTATATGTAGAATCATGGACAACTGTACAGTACAGTCGACTGTTTACTTAAAGCTCCAGTATTCAGGGGGTAGAAATTCAGTGTGAAACCTCTGGATCCAGATGGATGAACCATGTAATGCAAACAAACCAAACTTTTGTAGCTGTTCTGATTATGTGGTTGCTCACTGTGCTGTTAGTTTTTATTATGTCCTCATTAAAAACATTAAACTGTAAACATGTATCTTGCACTTTTAGTTGCAGGACGCAGAATTTTTTTAAGTGTTCAGTTGTTCTCTGAGGATGTCCCAATAAAAGCAGGTTTTACAGCTTAGTTAGCTGACAATCCAAGAAACAGACTGGTTTTTGTCTTTATGGATCGAAAAGTGAAATTATTTATACTGATATTTTATTTATACTCATCTTATGAGCTTCCAACAGCAGCAGTAATGTCTTTAATGAGAAAATTCAATAGTTCTATGAGAGAATATTTATGATAACTGACTGTATTTTAAGACACACATTGATCATTGTTGTTTGTTAATGATTTGGTAGGAAATGCAGTAATCCTTCATTCAGTTTCTCGATTTATTGAATTGTATAATGTGCAATTTATGAAACCGTCTCTTTACAGGGCAAAATGACTAAACCCCCAGGGACACAAGGGCATCACATTTCCAGACCAGTGCACTATTACACAGCGTTCTAAGTTAAGTTCACAAACAAGCCTTATGTCAAAGCTGATGAAATCCTCAAATGGTTTAAATCTGCCTCGTCTGCACACATCGTGACCGGACAATGCAAACACCAGCTCATCATTTCGTTGCTGAATTGTGAGTGGTGTTTTAATTTTTCTTTCCTTCTCTACAAACAGCAAATCTGACAAAGTGCCTTTAATTTACGTGTCATGGTCGAGATGAATGGGAGAGGCACTGAGAGACGCTTACACCTCGGCTTCAATAGAGCTGAAATAGCTGATTAATTCAGTAATTGATTAGTTGATGGACAGAAAATAATCAGTCAAGTCACTATTGTTTTGCTTTTGCACTTGTTCTCTGATCTTTGCTTTATGTGACTGTAAACTGAATATCTGTAGTATAGACTATTTGTTAGGCAAAATGGAAAATTCTAGCATGTCAGTTTGACCTTTAGATCATTATAATGTCATTTTTCATTATTTTCTGATGCTTTTTTACACCATTTTTACACCATTTTTTTATGCTAGCTTCATATTGTCACATTTAGTTGGTATAATTTGCTGCCTCGTGGTATAGGGAGGATCGCCATTAGTCAAAAATATTTTAAGTGTGTAGGGAGACTAAACTTCTAGGCTGTTAAACTAATTGTGAACAACTAAACACATGTGACATACAACATTAGATTTTTCTTAAATTAGAAGTTTGCTTAATTACTGCAACTTTGTGTATTTTCTATTGTTACAGATGGCTTAACGATAACTCTTTATCCAGAACTCTACTGTTGTAAAAATATTGACACGATGATTTATGACTTCAGTGGAGAGGTTTGTGGATTCTCTTTCAGAAGTGTCTGCTGCAGCATCAACAAAACTAGAGCTGCTCATTGCGGTGTTACTAACGGCGCTGCCTAATCTAGGCGAGTCATCTAGCCAGCAATCAATTTCAGACCGAGGAGCAATTGGTCAGCATTCTTTGTGGATCACTTTGCAAATGTTAGTGAGGTATTGAGGTTTAAGTGGCTGCTGTCTGCTCAGTGCTATAAGGAGAGAACACGGACACCAGACAAAACTTTTTTTCTGGTTTCTTCTGATTCATAATATCCTTCAAACACGCAAAACAAACCAATTCCATCAGAAAAAAATTGACATCATCAAAACATGGGGTTATTAAAGTGAGAAGCTACCAAGCCATATAATGTGTTGTGTCTCTGTGTTTATTTATACAAATGGGCTTCATCTATTTGTGAATTGTCTATTTTCATTTAAATTGCTGAACACAGCTGCAGGGACTCATTTGGATCTGCTCATATGAAACCACAGCTACAGTAAGCCATATGTTGAGGAATCTGTTAATAATGAAGAAGAGGGTGATGACAGATTTTATGGAAAGATGAGAGAAGCATAAAGATGGCCAGAAATGACACCGATCAGTGAAGAAGGATGTTGAAGGAGCAGATCAGTGGAGTGGTCCAGGGAGGGGGGGCAGGATGGACAAGTGGGACCACAAACCAGGAACTGCAGAAAAAGATGTTTTAAAGATTTATATTGGGTTTTTCATTTTATCAACTGGTCACAACATGTAATTAAAGGAGTGAAAGCATGAGTGGAGCTGATGTTAGACAAGCAAACTGCAACTTCTGTTCCATAGATGAATGGCTGTGATACATTTCAATCAAGCCAAAATGCCCAAAAGCACAGTTTTCTGTAACTCTAGACACATAATATAGGTCAAATCAAGTGATTAAGGTGATATTCTATATTTCTCTTGTTTTCAACAAATTCCATAAAACGGGTTGAATATGCTACTGAATATGTATGGCTGTAGGAAAGTGTAGAGAATCAATATAACACACTGTGTCCATGTTGGTGGTAATTAAAAACATGACACTCTTTGCAGCAGTGTGGCTCATTTCTGTGTTTCTAACAGCTGTTAGAGGAAATGGTAAAATTGAGACATAGAGAGCTGAGCAATCAGCTACACAAGCAACACTTGTTAGCATGCTCAATTCATTGTTGGGTTTGGTCTTTGGGATTTTTTGACAGCAAAAATGCAGCATAGAGATCATGACTTCTCCTTTACATAGTTAGACCTGAAACAGTAAAAAAAAAAAAAGTGTTGTTGATAAATACATTCAGACTTTCGTTCAGTCTGGTAAAAAACTGATGATCCTGATGTTTAAATCTCTTCCATATTCTGTGAATTAAAACCTATGAAGACTATCGGGTTTAAATGCCCCCTTCTCTGTAAGAGATAATGTTATGCAGTTAATCAAACTAATCCCTGTTTATTTGAACAAAATGCCTTGATTAAGAGAGAGATTTGCAAGTCAAACAAGAGGCCAGCGAATCAATTTGAATCTAGCTGACTGTGATTATCGTAACTGTTGGATAAACCATGTACAATAAACGTACAATTGTAGCATATACAATCATTTGACCTCTGAAGAGTAACTTGTACACTTTTTTACTATAAAACCAATCTGTTTCCCAAAGTATCTATCCTGGAATAAAATACAGCAAATCTTTCTAGGACATGTCCTAAATGCTTTTGGAGATAACACTCCAGGGGTTATAAATTGTTTATTTTTAACATACTGTGCATGTTTTAAATCCAAATCTGAGAAAATTGATCAAATAAAAGGGAAAAATCAGACAGACAATTGAACTGCTTTTGCTCAATTGGTTTGATAAAAAATGCTGTTATATGAAAACTTTTTTAGGATCTTTTTGTCAGTCCTCCATCATAATGTAGTGTGTAAAAATATCAAATATCTTATGGACTTTTGCAATCCAATAAAAAAAGACAGATATTCTGTATCCCAGCTCCACAGGTTGTGTAACTGCTTTATGAGTTTGAACACCTAAAAACCCAGCAAGGGATCTAAACCCTGATCAAAGTAAATCTTGAAAAATACAAGTGGACATTACAGCAGTTCAAATGTTGTGACTGAATAATACTTTATTGTAATGTGAGATGAAAAGCCTTTTTATTTTCTAATCTAAATCTTATTTGAACTTAGATTTGGCCTTTTTGTGGTTTCTGATACTTTTAGGTTACTTGCACAATCTGTCCCAATTCGCTAATTTGACTCTTTCCTCACTTTTTGCTCCAGGCTTAGTAGTGCACTTTCTGCATGAAAATCATTCACACATACAATTTTATAATCACTGCCCACAGTAATAGAATTCCTCTGGCCACGGGCAATTAATACAGTTCTTCCCTTTTTTTTTTCTCCTTGTGCTGATCTCGAAGCTACGAGACATTGGCTTCTCCTCATTTACATATTTATTGCATTGGACTCAAATCTGGCGAGTGATTTGTGTGGAGCCTGCCTCCTGAATTTTTAGCGGCCCATTATTATGAAAGAGAGGGAGGGGGCTGCAGCACGTCAGTGTACTTTTGATTAAAGCTGAAGAGCACAGAATCATAAGAGTTCCCCACCTACTTTCTTCTCCTGCAGTGCTTAATCTGTAAGGCTAAGAGCTGAGATGATTTCAGAATGTTATAGATTGACAATGTTGTTGTTCACTCACAAAAGCCAACCAGTGTTTCATTTCCTGGTATTTTTTAGAGAGTGAAATGATAACAACATTGATTTGAATCGGCATCTTTTGCCTATCAATATACACAAAGTATCCCATCCCAACAACAAGGTGAAAATGTACATTTTTTGCTTCCAAACCATATAAATAAGCAAGTTATGATCTCATTTATGACAAAATATCCTAGTGCTTCACATAGCAAACAAAAAAAAATGTCAAATAATCATCAGAGGCATTAGGCCATATTGTTGCATGGAGAGGTGTTCCATCACTGATTGGGTTTACACAAACAATCCTGCACATTTCATGAGTTCCAAGTTCACTGTAGGAGGAACAGTGAGACAAAGACATGACACGTACAAGGTTGATGGTTCTCTCATTTACAATTAAGCATGCAATGTTCAAGCGTGAAAAAGCTTGCTCTGCTAAATGTATGTCTGCATGTGTGTAATGGGGTGGACAGGCAGGGCGGAGGTGTAAATGTAGGAGGGTTCATCAGCTGAAGTACTTCTACCCCATTCGCTCTTCTGTTGCATTGTACTTGAATGAAAGGGAGAGGAAAACAAGTGAAAGCAAGTGAAGGCCCAGTGCCAGTTGTCTCCTTTAGCTTCAAAGAGACGTGTTGCGTGTTGTTTAAGCTATAAGAAGCAAGCCCTACATCACTAAGTGAGGACAACAGAGGACTTAAAAACATCCTTATCAGTCTGATTTAAATGTTGGATAGCAACACTTTTAGGTGACACTCTGCTATGTTGTCAAACACAATGCTTCCATGCTTGATTGCCTCTGTCCTTCAGAGCCAGAGGAAACTGGTCACAAATCCAGCCATTCCACAGGCCCCACGAGAAGCAGCAAACCAACATCTCCATAGGGAGTTGACTTTCACGCTCCACTGATGTGCCTGTAATGCATGCATTTTAATGTGGCACACCTCTCAAAATGGGCCACGGCTCGACTCTTTTAGTCAGCAACCCTGTGCATACCACAATTCATAATGAGTAGTTTGTAGTGTTCTTCAGTGTCTTCTCTTGAAGACATAGATCAATAAACAATGTCCAAAACATGAACAAGAAAAAAAGGCAGGAAAAGGCAGTTTATTCTATTCATTCTATCATCACACAGTTAAAATCTGAGAACAATGCTTTGAAAAAGTCTGGGGTAGAGGAGAAATGTGATTACTGGTCTTAATTATCTTTAACCAGGCCACTACTGTGCATATAAATGTGTACCCCAATTACCCATGTAACCAGATATCTCTGAGTAAACTGGTTACTAAAGTGCTTGTTAACACACTGAATAACTTCTCTCTTTGGAAGACAACAGTTAGCATTTGTCTAAGACTGAGACATGTGTCAGATTGTGTTTCATTTCTGAGGTTTTCAGTGTATTCATGTTTATTTCTCTGGGATGTGGGTAGGTGCATCTGCTGGGGCCCACAAATGTCTGTACCAACTTTCAAATTCTAATTCCATTGTTCAGTTTTGTCAAGATATTAAAATGACAACATATCCTGTAATGCAAGCCACACTGAGGGAAACATTATGGGATGACCAAGATGATTATGCTTAAGTATATGCAGCAAATGTCATGGCAAACTAAGATATTTCACTCTAACCACAAATGTCAGTCTCATGGTGGCAAGTTATGGAATCACCTAAGTCAAAGGGAGTAATCCCCCAGGGATCATGTATGTCTGATCATGATCATGATTTCATAGAAATTCACAGAGTCAGTGTCTGTACCTGAGTGCTACACCAAACAGATTCTCTGACATGTGAGAGATACAGTACAGTAACAGTCAGTAGTGACTTGTCTGTCTTCTGGCATGTAATGTGAACCTCCTGTTATTTCTATACCACCCAATGACCTACAGTAGTTATTGTGATGTTTGACCATATACAGTATGTGACACTTTGGTTGCTGACCTTTCTCACCTTTCCATGTTCTCCACCATGCCCCACCCCTCCATGTCTTCCATCCTCCTTCATCCCTGAATCATTGTTGGCTTGATGTGCGAAGCTCTCCACACTCCAGTGGTTCCATGAATGTTAATGTTGAGAGAGGGGGGCAGGATGAGAGGAGAAGGGAGGATGGTTGCATGGCGCTTGGAGCAGATTCACCTGGTCTGTAATGCACACATATGTACACATGCTTCACATATTAGTTCATACTGGTTAAGCTAGGTTTGTCACAGTTTGTGCTAATATTAGTGAGAAATCAATATCAGCAAAACAAAGAAATATTAGGACAAATAGCAAGTAAGTTATTGTGTACTCAGCTAAAGCATAAAATTGATTTTCTCCTGAAGATGAACAACAGATTTCAGCAGAGGCCGTCTCAAAGTCAAGAACTAGAACGGCTGGTGGACTGAACACAGTCAGACCTGTTGATCTGAGGCTGGCTCTCAAGGTTCAGGTTTTTAGTGTAGGCAAAACACATGGAAAAAGCTGTTGATCCACATAGACAGAAATACATTACAAAAAACACAAATTTAAAGAAAAAGCTGAAGGAGAAAGAGAAGATCAACTGTTTCGGAAGCAACCGCACTCAGGAGTCAGCTGACAGAGACATACAGCATGCTGGCTGAGAACTCTGAGATAGAAAACTGTTCAGGTTTAACACTGATTTATTTGAGATAATCTAAACCCAAACTCAAAACACAAGATAAGAAGATTGTCTACATGCATTAATAGATACAGATAGTTTCTACCATCTCTACTGCTTTTTTGTATTGTCTTCATTAATTCCACATTGGTCCGTTTTATCATCCAGTTTTATTCCAACGATTAAAGAGGAAAAGTGGTGAGTAGAGGAAGTCAAGTAACTAACTTTTGCTAAGTGTTAAGGCTCGCCCATTTTCTGCTCACCATAGATGTTGAATATCAAAACTGTGTCATATGAATTATATGAAAACTTGTACATGCAGCATTAGTATAGAGAAAAGACTGTGTTATGATTGCACTGATTAAATGATATAGTCCTGATGTTGTGGCTAGAAAAATAATTTGCTTGTTTCACGGACCAGTTCTGCTGACTTAAATTAAATTGCATTGGTAATGAACTCGTAGCTTTGGATGTGTGTCTCATTCTGATGCATTCTTCCTCTTCTGCCTGCAGCAGGTTTGTGTTCTTGTGAATTAGCTCGTCTCTGGTGTCCTGGTGATCAGTTAGTCCTTAGCCAATGTTTACCAAGCTCTGGCAGAATGAGAATGTGTGCATTAGGTGGTCATAATCACAGAGTGTTGTAATCTTTGACCCTTGTGGCACATTTCAGACACGGATTGGAGATTAAGCCTCTCATGCAGCTGGCTGACAGGCTGCCTTTGTGCCCCTGGAGAGATTCACTGTCTGGTTATAACTCTGCAGGCTGGCCCACTCACATTATAGAAACAATACATCATTTATTCTAATTTTTTATCTATTGATGGAAATTGCTTTTCAGAAGCTTGGTTTGCCCTTCATGATTTAAGTCTATCAAACATTACAAATCACGAAAGACTGAAATGCACTTAGAAATCTGCAGTATGACAACAGTGTTTTACTTCCCATTAGAGGATCAGCTTAAACCATTTCCATTTACCAATTTATACAATATATGAACTTTTGGTTTATTTTTGATTTATTGTTTGATTTATTACAATGTTTTATTATTAAATCAGTTTTTAGAGGAAATAATGAAATTAGGAAATTCTAACACTTTTTATGAATGGTATGACTTAAATAAACACAAATGTAGAGATAAATAATAGACTTGAACAAATCTACATTTTGTACCGTGTTTTTGTGACATTTGAGTTTTTTAAACTATTGGTATAATAAAAACATCTATTCTGTTGTGAAAATACATTAAACATTGAAAATGAAATAAAAAAAATAAAAAATTCAAACTAACTTTACTTTATTTACTTTATTAGTGCAAGCATTGCTGTTGAACTTAAACACTATTAAAACATTAAAATCAGTGCATTTTTAATGTTATAAGCAACTTAAGATTTCGTACAGTAATATTTTAAGTTCACCATTGTACAACTTTATTACATTAATGAAAAAAACACCATAGCAACAGCAATGTATTATAAGTGCAGTATAACCTGAATTATATTGCTGTGTTAATTTACTGAGTATAGAAATGTATACACATAGTTATTTTTTCAGTTTTGTTAATTTGGAGATGTTTTTGGGAGCATCTAAAACAGCAGACATTCTGCATATGAAGCAGTTCTGATGTAAAAGAAGCAGCCGTAGAGGTCATCGGTTTCTATCCCAGACTGGAAGGAAAAATCTATACAACATTTACTCAACTCATAAGACACAGCTGAAAGGCTTCTTACTGTGACTGTGCTGCTGTTCACTATACAGCATAGCTGGAATGTGAAAAGGCAGGCCGGCAGGCAGCGATGAGATGAGCTCTTCAGAATCCAGCCCGGAGAGAGTTCAAGCAGCTGGGGCCTTGCTCTCCCTCTGTGTTGGTCTTTTTGTCACGGGCAAAAGACTCTTGTTTTCAGGCAGTAATCAGACAGCCCTGGGGCACTGTAAAGACCCTGTTCTCTTTTCATCTCAACTGTTGCATACGCCCCGCTAATTGGAATCCTGCAACTGGGTCACAGGCATTGTCTCTTAAGTGCTGTCAAGTCACTGAGAAGCGTGAATGTGGAATTATGGCTGCCTTAGATGCATGATTGAGTCTCCCCTCTGTGCAATCTTAATGCCTCCATTTCAATCTCATCGCAGAAACTGATTTTCTGCCTTTTTTCCATTAATATTTCTGTTCCCTTTTTGCCACAGTTCTGCCTGAAAGCAGCAGTCACCAGGGTTTGGCAAATGAAGAATAAAAGAAATGTACGTTCTGTTATCAGCTTGGTTTTATTGTAACATTAAAAGTAGTTATTTTTGATGCCATTAAAATACTATAAATCAGCACTTCTGACCCACATTGTAAATGACAGAAACAACATTAAGCTCACTTTAAGTTTCAGCAACCAATCCTCTCCACTAAAGTGATTGAAGAGGACCCTGATTCTGCAGTTTGTCAGTGATTAAAATAACAATTAGCCAGCCTAGCATGCCACCACAAATGAGCAAAACCCTTTGGGAGACTAGATAGACCAAGCAAGACACACTTCTAATTATACCACTAAATGACTTATTTTAGTATTGGGCCTCCCATAATTGTGTTGGGTATTGGGTGCATGCAACTCAATTTGTTTTACATATTTGTTGGTAGAATGGTAATAGAGTTGACAGAGCCAAGGGGATGATATGAAAGAATTGCGCACACAAAAAAAAAAAAACATGGGATCCCTCAAAATTTCTTTGATCTGCTTCATTCTCCTTAATACTGTTGAAGTTTAAAAGCCAGGAAGAAAATGCTACTTTAATCATATGTGGATTGAAGAGTGGAAAGACTATCATTTTCCAGTAATCAGAAAATGTCTCTCCAGTGTAATATACTTATTCCAGACTGCCAAAATTAATGAGGCTTCCAGTGATGTGATTATCTGTTCCAAGGATCATCAATATGTAAAAATAATTGACAAATTAAGTTAGTGCAAATTTTTTGAAAAGTGAGTTTTCTTAAAACCACCTTCTTACTTTCTTAATTTAAGGAAAATACAGATTAGATACATATTTGAGTATTTACACAAACACATTTCAAACTAAGTTGGGTAAGCTTTATTAAATTTGCAGACACATTTAGAGCTCATCATTGTAAATTCTTCTCCATCCTTGCAAAGGAAACAACCAGTTACGTATAAAGCAACTGGACTACATGTCAACATAGGCACACAAATGCACAGCACTGAGCATGAAGCCATTTTACATTGCTAACATTGCTTTTTCAGCTGAGCATACGAGACAATGATGTACAGGACAAGAAGGCACACGCAGTGTGTTGGCCTAACTCGAAAATGTCTGCCTGAAAAATCACACCATTGTGTTCAATTCAGAAATGTCTTGAATTTTAAATAGAGTTCCAAATTTATTAACACTGTATTTTCAGATATTAAACAACACATGACTCAACTTTTGTAGCATTGAACAAATACATTAGGTTTCAATATTTAACTATAAGCAAATGTCAACAAAAGTAGTAGTCTTTGTATCTGATTCAAAGTTTTGTCACATATTACAAAATGTGCTGCAAAAAAGATTAAAATATTTATGATTTCTAACAATCTTTTAACATTTTAAGTACTTTATTTAGGTAAAAGTTTAAAAGCTTAGAATTTCCCACACACTTCAATTAATTCAAGTTTCAGACGGTGACCAAAGATCATGTCATTAATTTTAAAGTTTACGTGAAGATGACCTTTATGTTACATTTAAAAAAAAAATGTGATAAAAAGTAATGTTTTTGTGTCTCCATTCAAATTTTTCATGTTTGAAATTTGATGAAGATCTGGAGACTATAAAAGCTTTTCATACATACTGTAAGTAAATTGCAATCAGAGAACAAAGCAAAAATCCACAATTCTTACAATTCCAAGACTAGTGTGTAGCAGTAACATTTTCATTTACGCAAGGTACAAACATTAAACAGAATAGTTAACATGGATTGCAGTAAAATTAGACACCATATCTGACATATATAATACAGTGTAAGTCCAGTGAAGAGTAGTCTTTGTTTTTTCACAGACATTTAATGATTTAGCCACCTAAATATTTGTAAATTCAAAAATAGTTATTTAGTTAAAAAACATAACAAAAAAAAACCTCACACAACTAAAAAACTAAAAACTCCTCAACTTTCGAATGATTGATTTTAGGAGCAACACAATAGTTGTCACAAAAGTAACCCAAGGCAGAAAAAAAACATTTTCTCTGAACAAGCAAGCTATTACCCACTATCCTTTCTCAAACTATTATTAACTCTCTTTGTATTACTTGTTGTATCACTTTGTGCATCTACATGTGTGTATGTCGGCACATACGCTAGATGCAACAGTTAAAAACAGTGCAGCTTGGATTCTGCATGCAATTTAAGGGAACACCTAAAAGTAAAGTGCATGTAAAGCAGCATGTGTGTACTGTGGGAGAGAGAACAGAAGGGACAGCTGTGGTTTTGTTGTGAGATGAGCAGCCCATTGCTCACTGCAGGATAACTGTGAAACAGTCTGGGTCTAAAAGGGACCTTTTCCCTGCTCCCTGCTGGGTTCTCCTGTCCAAATCTGTTATAGTGTTCCTTGTCTTTGTTCAGTAACCAAGTGCCTCCTACTTAGGAGTAAAACCTCTTTTCTCACTAATGCCCCGAGCAATGTGTTGTCATTGTCGAGCTGGTCATCAAAACACATGCAAATCTTAACAAGCGTATGTCACAAACCAAGGTGCATTTTAACATGGCAACTACATTCTAAATATATTTTTGTGCAAACTCCAGTTCGAAAGAATGGAGATAACTGATTATCGTGGACTAAACTAAATGTGTTATTAAATTTTAGTCAGCAGATATTTCTTTAGTAATTTTTCAATTGCACTTGATTACAAAATACCTGGATCTAAACACTAGCATACATGTAAGACAGTGTACAAAATGTTGTGATTGATGTCATCTGAACATTTTCATAGTGAGAATCATTGCCAACGGCTCATTAGTAACCTGGCAGTAGCCAAGGGCCATCGCGTTGGCTCCTCCATCCTCAGTTTCCAGTGCAGGCTCCAGTACAGTGGGTCTGGCTGAGCCAGGCTTCTTTGGCTGTGATTTTGGGTTGGACTCATTCAGCCAGACACAGGGGAGCGGCCAGGCTCGCACTAGGACGAGGCTGGCGTCTCCATAGTAGACAGGATACGGACCACCTCAGCTCTCTGTGTGGGTGAGATGTGCTGGGTCATATGCACAATAGAATCCATGGCAACCTCTGGATTGGCTTGAACAAGACTGAAAATAAAGGCGAAAACAAAAGACAACATCAAAATTAGGCAAAGAAAGTTGGATCTAATGTGTCTGTTTGGTGGACAGATGGAAGTAAAGACAGGGGAAATCAGATGTACTGCATAACATTTCACCAAATTATCACCTGCGAATCTGCTTGAGGATGTGATCTCTGCGGATGTACTTAATGTTCTCGTCAATGACAGACCTTGCACCCTCTTCTTCAGCTATTTGCCTCTCCAGCCATCCCACCACCTCTTCATTGTTATCCCACAGATAGGCCTATGAAGCAGAGAGGGGGTATTAAAGCAGAGAGTATTAAGTATTTTCGAATAAACAAAGCCTAGAAATTACACTTTTTCTGTAAAATCCCAGGAAACAATAAAACCAGATAAAATACATAAAATATCATGAATCAATAAATACATATCAATAACAGCAAAAGAGATGGACAGGCACAAATTGGCGCTCTGATGCTTTGTTGACTGGACCTGATAGGAAAATTAGTATTCATGAGTGCTGGCATCTCTGATCTTAAACAAAGCCAGGCTGGAGGGCTTAGCAAAGATATGAGGGTGGAGGGGTTTAATGGGCTCTTGCCTTTTTTATGAACAGTCCTGCTTGAGGTCCACAAGAACATTTAATGCCCTTATTAATCATTTTTAATCTGTTTGCTTTTAATTAAGAAACAGCGTGTTGCTCTCCTATCTGCACGTGCCAGGACTGTGATTAATTGTGGCTTAAGACAGACAGTCCTGATTGGGATAATATATTAGCTAACAAGAAGGCCACTTCTTAGGAGATTCAAACACTGGGCCGGCTCCTGTCACCCCTGGGCTGGTCCTCTGAGCCTGAGCCTGGGCTGAAACAGCATTTATGTATCACTGAGGGATGCTTATTTTTTATTACTTGTTATCAGTCCATCTGTATTTAATCATGATGATTTAACAGGAATGCTTACTACATCTTTATCTGGTGCACTTTGTGGACAAAGAATAGAAGTTCAGGATGAAACAACAACCTCTGTAATCATTCCCAGGGTGTGTAATGACTTTGGGGGAGAGCAGATGCATTTTCCTCTTAGTCAGTTAATAGTGAGTCTGTTAAAGAAACCCTAAGTGCATGTGGTGGATATTACCTTGACAGCCCCCTCTGCCTCCACAAACCAGCGGCGCAGCATTGCCTGGACCTGGCCGTCTGTCAACTCGCTGTTGGCTGCTTGGATCTTCCTCTTCACTGTGTCTTCCAGGAGCAGACGCCGCAGACGCCAATAGAAGAACTGACGGGAGGTTTGCCATTCCAGGATATCCTGAAGTAGAAAACAAGTACATAGACAACAGATGAACAGATCCTCTTAAAAGGTTCTCTGTTTGACATTGATGTCAGATTACTATCACAGAGATCATACGGTCATAGTAATGAAACAAACTGGCAAATAGTTTTCTACATCCTTCTGGTTATGTGAGCCAAGTGAATGTGTGTGTTTATCTATGAAAGAGGGAACTGGGAAGGCACAGAATGACATGAGGCCTGTCTGAGGCTGATCTGTGGGTTCTTAGGTGATGAACCACATTCACTGAAAGATAATTATGAGAATGAGTCTCACAGAAGACCTGGTGGAACCAAACATCATTCACTAGGCAGCTGCAGCAGAAACTAGACTCATGCTCCTGTGGGCTTTTTAGGTTATTCACAAGACAACACACACGTGAGTTAGGATTAGGGGGGTTAGGGCTTTCTCACCGTGATAACACCCTTCTCTTGCATGCGACCTGGAGTGTCATGTAGATCTGCAAACTGCACAGCCACCTGGTGGTAGATAGGCAGGAGAAACTCTTCGCGCTCCTTCAGCTTGGTCTCCAGCTCTTTACGATCCGGGGGACTCAGCTCGGGTGTTCCTGTTGGGAGTTTTTAAGTAATACCACAGAACTCATCATCAAATTAAATCATTTTCCGAAAGGGCAGTTGATGCTGATACAGAGCCGTTAAAAAGTATTTGCCCCCTGCAGTTCTAAGTTAACCAAATTCTGCAAAGAAGAGTAGGCCAAAACTCCACAGCGATGTGAAAGACCAGTTATCGCAAACACAAGGGTGACACAACCAATTATTAGGTTTGGGGGCCAATTAGTTTTTCACATAGGGGCAAGCAGGTTTGGACAGATTTCATCTTTAATGAATGAAATCATCATTTAAAAAGTGCATTTTATATTTACTCTGGTTATCTTTTTTTGTAGTATTAAAATTTTGTTGATTTGAATCAGTGTGACAAATATGCAAAACAAATCAGGAAGGGGACACTTTTTTATAGCACTGCATATGTGTAATTGAAGTACTTTTTCAGCAGTTGCATAGTCTACTTATCTTGATATCTTGAGGAGTAGTAGTTCAAGATCTGGGTTTCCCTAATAATACCATCAAGTCAACTTCTGTATGCAGCTGTGAAATCACTTCAGCTTGACTGTGTGTTCTGAAGACCTCTAGCTGCTGTCACCAAAGACAGATTTCTGTCAATTCCAATCTGTTAGCTCTCAAACCCTCCCCAATAACCCTCCATTCCACCAGTTTGCCCAAAGCACCAAGCCCACACAGCAATGGACCACAGTTCCTATGAGCACTGAGGAAAATCAATAGGATGTATAGAAAAGACAGAAGAGCTGGTGATGATCTGAGCAGGCTGTGATTGACACATCTCCCGGGGGAATGCAGTGGAGACGATACAATCAACACCAAATAAAGAACAACAGTGAGAGCACACATGCTCCCACCTGATATACTGCTCCATACTAACACAGGGTGGCAGGGAGAAAGACCACAAATGAGAACGAGGCTAAAGGGGACAAAGACAGTTTTTAATTAGAATCGAACTGGAGGACTCACCCAATTTTTCAGCCAAGCCCATGTAGACCGGATCAACTCTTCTCATGGTCTTCACCAGGTCTTTCCTCCTAAACTTAATCTCTACAGTTCCTTCAGGCTCCAACACTCCACCTCTGGGAACAAGGATGGTTTAAATGAACAGAGGTGGTTTGAAAGGAGATTCTTAATCTGTCATTTTTCTTCCCAACTCACCGGCTGTCCTTGTCAGCGTACATCTCCATGTGACGAGGGTTGATAGTGGGATCTATAACCACCCAGGAGCCTCCCCTGAGCTCTGCCTGCGGGGGAATATAAACCAGAACTGGCTGCTTGTACTCCCTTAGCCCGTCCACAATGTAGGCCCCAAACTTCAGCACCTGGTCATACATGTCTAATAAGAAGAAATATATATACAAATTAGATGTTGACAATAAAAAACTGATTAATTCATTACTAGTATGGAAGGAAAAGCACCTTTCATTCCACCAGAAAAACCTCTCCAGTTGGCAAACACTATGAGAGGTAAGCCCTCGCGGTTCAGGTCCTTAATGGCCTGGGCTGTTTTGAAAGCAGAATCAGGGAACCAAACCTGTCCTGCCTGCTGGATGATCTAAATATACAAACCAGAGAATCAGCATCAATACCTGAGCATCTGTAAATGTCTGAGTACTGTGCAAGTTCATACTTGAGTATACGCACTGAGGAACCACTTACCTTCGCGTCTGAGTCTAAATTGGCAGGATCGGCTGGGATTGATAGCTCCACTGACCTGGTTTCCACAGCAACCACTCCGGTAGGTATCCCACCCAGTCTGTGGAGAGAGACCGTTCAGCACTGACATCTACAAAATATCCTGACTTCATTTTATAATGCCAATAATTATCTATGGTGCAAACTGATACATCTTTAGCAGCATACTATCTGTGTTTGATGTTTTGTTGGGATACTTGCCTGGCTCTACCTACCACCACACTCTGAGCCCATGGCTGCATAATCTCCATGAAGGAACCATTGTCAAAGAAACCACTCTGCCAGGAACCCTTTGGAGCTTTATATACAGAGAGGAGCAAAAAAGTAAATTAGGAAAAAAAGTGGAGTTGATTATTGCCAAATGCAACTGAATCAATTTTCAGAAAATATTCTCTTACCATACCTAAAAATATGGTACGTTTGGTCATTCTTTTACTGAAAATCGTTCTTGGCAGTATTTTGATGGATGACTGCATAAGGAGGCTTGCTCAGCTCTTTTTCTGCTTGCACACTCTGAGAAACATGCCCAGCCTCTAAGGTTACCATTCAATTAAGCCTTGCCACTCATCACTACCAGAGACGATGACTGGCTTCTCATACTGTCCCCCAATCTCTTCGCTGACCTGAGCTGTAATTACACTGATGTGGAACTTGCTCACTCCTGACCTGTAGCGTAAAGCACACTACATGCATTTTGGTGCTATCTTGATCTTGCCTTTAGCAGTATGGCTTCACCGTTTCTCACTTAGTTACTTGATAGTCTCATTCTAGTAATTAATTATTTTAACCTTTAACCCAAAGGGATATTAGGCTGTAATGATGAATCTTTATATTTACTTTTAATTACACACTGTGGGTCTACAATTGCTGTAAAAGCAGTTTGTATTAAAATGATTAAAAGGGCAAAGGCAAAATATAAATCATCATAGTAGTTACAGTGAGGAAGCTTTATGGGGCAATATTTATAAAACAAAAGTTATCTTTGCAGGATTTTATTTTTCATGCAGCAGAATTTTTCACGATCAATTATTTGGTTTCAATTAATTATCAATTAATTTGATTTATTAACACAAAAGATCAATTATTATAAATCAATTAATACATTTTATTTTGTTGATTAATATTAATTATCTTGTCCAAAAGTTGAAAATAAAAAAAACAAACAACCATCACAGATGGTTTCTCAGTTTCAGAGAGTTTAAAGCACATATATGTATCTAGATACGCGGAAGACTTCTGTGCTTGTTAAGTAATAATCTGATAAAAGACTCACTCTGGCTGGGGCGTCCTGCTAACATCCAGCGAGGGTCATACGGAGCCTTGGTTGGAACAAATTCTATTTGCCGATCTATGGGATCTTTGGCCATGAGGATGGGCACTGGACTAAATTTACACTAGAAAAAGAAAATGTATTTATTTTACATAAACGCACAGCTCTGAACACTGGGATAAATGAGCTTGCACACATTCAGAATGCAGCTTAATTACCTTGGGCATGTAGGAAAGCCACTGGAGAAGAGTGAAGACTCCTTCGAAGTCATCACAGACTGTGCAGTGGGTCACACCATTGTTGTGCATGATTTGAATTCCACCAAGCTGGTTGTTCGACGTGTACACTTCTCTGCCCAGAACCTGTTGTTGGAAAAAGACATATGTGGATTTTACAGTCTCAGACTGGCTTACATTCAACTCTGGCTCTTAAAGCACATACAGTTCAAAGGTAAAAATAAGACTTTTGTGTTTTAAGCATAAAAAAAAATCATATACAGCAATGAACTGCTGTTTTGCTCTTGAAACCTTTGGAAACTGTACTAAGAGTTTTATGTCCAATTCGATCTTGTGGTAGTTTACCCTCTAAAATCCTCCTCTCTATGGGCTCTAGTGGAGACCACAGAGTTAATCCACTGTTCATGTTGTGCAACCTTGGCTGACAACAGGAGGTGTTGTTAGCAGGTTTTAGTCTAGGGGGTTGTGGATTAATGAGATCGCACATGAAGCTAGGTACCAGCAGGGACCATGCATTACATTTCCCAATGCCTTGTCAATACAAGTGATCAGCAGTCAGAAATCTCTCTATCACAGTGGTCACAGGTGGGTGTTAACATCTGCCACTCATACCTGGGGGACTTTCTAACAGACGGCGTGAAATAACACATGCCCTTCGTCATCCAAAACTCTGAATTCATTCATCTGGCTTACATCCCTTATTAAGGTGCATTTTAAATCTGCCACAGCTGAGTCAGTTGTGGCCATCAGTTGTGATAGAGGTTTTGTATAAGGGTAGGATGGAACCAACTACATTTGCCCTTGAAACTGCCCCGGTGCCAAGCTGAAGCCATAAAATCTCTCTCCCAGCCCACCCTATTTTCACAAGCAGCCTAGAACAGGTGGCAGGGCACCGACATGTTTCCATAAAAATCAGAGAGGAGCTCAATCCATACCCTCAGCTCTCACCTTTTCAGCCATCATTTACTTTCTTTATTACCATTAATGGTTATGTATCTGGCTACAAATCTAGGGCACTCTCCTAAAGCTGTCAGGAAAGCCTGCGGCCCCAAGAAACATTGCAGTCACCTTGACATACACAAAACCCCTGTGCCTCCAGCCATCGCTGACTTCATTAAGATTCCACAGCAGGGAGAAGAGATGGGGATATAGGAGGAGGAACAGAGGGAGATGACTTGGAGGAAGAAAACAAGGGGCCAACTGGATGTAACAGCTCACTGGGGTATTTGCACTCGTAGTTACTACCCAGTCCCCATGAAGTAATGAGAGCTTTCCAGCAACTGATGAAATTATGATCTCTGGGTGGAAGCATCCTGCTCTCTATTAAGTTTCAGTTAATAACCAGAAAGCCACATGATAAATGGGCAAAAGAAGCTATTTCTTGCCAGTGTCACTGGTGATATCAGTAATATTTTAAAGTAAACACAAACACTTTTAAACAAAAGATTCAATACATTGCAATATGTAACCTACACAATGTGGACACTTGTCAGTAACCATTACTATGAGACACCTCCAACTAACTAAACAATGGAACCATTTAAAAACAACTGAGCTTCCAGCAAATAGGTATGTCATCATTGGGCCATTTACATGATTTGTCATATTGCAATCTGTCATCCAGTTTGAAATGGAGTCAAGCTAATACACTGACAAGGGCAGAGAATGGAATGCAAGACAAGAGGTGGCAGTGAAGCATACAGGCATACACGCGCACAAGTGGATCCGCACACCATCATAAATTGCATGGAGAAAACAATCTACCTCAGCAAAACTTCTCATTTTGATTAAAAACAAATGATATGGGTGTCCTGCGATGCAGCCTCTGGCATGTCACTCTATTTCTATGCAAATCTAACTTCATGGTTCGCTTTCGATTATTCTACTATGAGTGGCAGGCGGGCCTGTGGCTGGGATCGGAAAGGGAATCCAAGTAGAACAGGGGGAGGCAGGAGGAGGCATGACTGCTGGGTAAGAACAAGCACTCATTTTATTTTAGAACAGGAACTCATTTTATATTTCAGAACATGAGCTGAAATGTTCAATAGCTGACTAATGAATATGAATGGTGAATTTGTCATTAAAATGCAGATGTCTTAACTGTGTGGATTTAGAGACAAATTGTTTGGTGCTCATTGAGTGCTACGAGACAGCATTATCATGTTTTTAATTTAAAATGGTCTTGTGGTTGTACTGAAATACATGTTTAAATTGTAAAAAAAAATTTAAAAAATCACCTTGTTGAGTGCTCCAGCTCCAGTAAGGATAATGTGAGAGTTGTCCACTTGAATGGTTCTCTGTCCAAGCCTCACCAGATAGGCCCCAATTCCTATGGCTCGGCATGTGACCTATTGGACAACACGTGTTACGGCTTTAAATAAATGTTAAGAAACCATATGTAAGCACAACTGTTTGTATAGACAGTCAAGTCAGACAAGTCTTTGTTCATGTGAACAGCTTGTGTACATGTATGCATATGTTCTTTGCATAACAATGCCCACTACTTCAGTCTCACCAGGTTCATGGTGATGATCTCATCATAAGCCAAAGAGGACTCTCCAGCTATCATCCCAGACCCTCTCAGATTCTCCACACCCAGCCCTTCATCCTTTCCAATAATGTCAGTGATCTTGTACCTGCATGACAACACATCAATTCACTCACCGTCAGACATGAGCCTCCAATGGCTTTTCCTATCACTGTCACCTTTGGTACAATCTCATGGGCTTTGAATTGTGGATTCATTTACACTTCACTGATGCTACAACAACATGCAGATTAATTTCCAGAGTATCAAAAATGTAATAAAAAGATGCACCTGGATTCTCCCTCATCCTCCACATGTTCACAGTGCACAGAGTTCAGAGCTGAAACCTTCTTGTAATCCTGAGGTGTGAGGTAGAGATACTTAAAACCCTGCAGGGGAAAGACAGAAAAAGACAAAAAGTCAATACATGTTCTGAAAGGCAGGAAATGTAAAAACTAGGTAGAATAATTTTGGCATCATTAGTAAAAAAAAGGGATTTACTTACAAAAATAATATTTTTGAGGAGAAACGTGTTTTGAAAATACTATCCTATAGTAAAGTATTACTATACAAACAAATTACTATACAAAACATTTAAAAGCAAGAAAGGGGAGGAAGAGAGGCCTGGATGACCTTATAGGGGTCAGCTGGATCTTGCCAGGCCACATGGAACATGTGTCGGATTTCCTCTGCCAGCCCAATGCGGGCGCCACTGTTGGCTGCGATGTAGATCCGAGGGATTCCGCTTTCTCGTGCCATCTCTGAGGCTCGCTGGAACAGCACATCCTCCTGGGGTCCGAATGAGCCTATCTTGTGTGTGATGTCATTACTTATGATGATGATCTCACGTCCCGCTGGACATTCTGGAGTACGCAGTGTCATCCTCCATGCCACCATACCAATCTGGATAGACAGAGCAGAGGCACTAAGTATCTATAAATAGATACTGCACCATAAATATCCTATAAATAGTCTAGCTGAGTAACATCATGTGTGAGATGTGGTTTGTCGTGCTCTAAGCCTGATATATAGAGTGTAGCATTTTATATCTGGTATAAAGAGAATTACTAACCATTATTTCACAGTGCACTTTTTAAAATGCATTCAGTTTTGCAACACAACAAAAATGTATTTAACAAGCACTCGAAAACAGAGCCAAAGAAACACAGAGACACCTACAGAGTAAAAGCAAAACTGCAGTTTTTGAAAGGGAGGGTGAACAGGGGCAATGTAACTGAGTATCATTACTTTTATTTTCAATATCTGTATTCATGTATGAAACAAGAAAAAAACAGACCTCGTTGCCACCTGGCAGTCGATTCATCTGAACCAGCTGACCTTGGGCGTCAAGAACCAGCTCTGTGAAGGTGAGCAGCTCAGAGGGAAGAGGGCATTTGGGTAAGTGGGCATAGGCCTGGCTTGAGTGCCAAAGCTTCTTTAGAGCCTGGGAAATGAAATGAAATAGAATAAAATGATTTATTAGTCACTATTTCTAAGTAGTCAAGGAATAATTTGTTTTTACTGTACCTGTCTGAACATTTCTGGAAAGTCATAGACATAGGTTGTGCCCAGAGACTGCGCCTGGAAGCGTTTCGACTGCAGCAGGTCCTTGGTGACATAAGGGGTGTTGATGAGCATGCCATGCAAAGGTCCCTGCTTGTCTCCATATGCCTGGAACATGATCTAAACAAACAGAGACAAAACAGTCACTTTGCACATACGTATATTGATGTCTTCAACCTCCTTATTTTGAGCATGATGATGAGATGATCATGATGATATCTGTCATTCCACCTGCTAATCACCATCTGAGGCATAATTCAGATGTTAGGGAGCAACTATTTTCAACAGCTAAGTGGATCTGGAAGGATCTGGAACCAATATGAATCAGAAAGTAAATCAAAACAGAAAGGGAGGGGTCATAAAACCAACTCAATGACACTATAGATGGTAAAATGCTCTGTAGAACTGCACAGTGAAAGTTATTGATTAGAGCAGCTTTAACAAAACTCCGCAGCACGTCCCTGTATGCCCAACAGCCCTCCACTCCACATTAGAATCACCAACACTATCCTTCAACTTGACTCTGGCTTATTCTAGCTCCATTAGTCAATATTCTTAGAAAGTTAAATCATTTTCTCAAATGATTGCAGCTGCAGGAAGTGCAGTCAAATTCTTCAATCATGTCTGGAACCTTTCAATAGAAATTCACTAACCTCTCACATTCACTAACTAGTACAGAATAAACAAAGTGATCACCAAGTAAAAATATCAAAAGGTATTGTGCATTTTTACTTATTATTAATTTAAATGCATCCATGTCCATTACAGCTACTCAACATTAAATAACTATTGAATGGATAGTGGTAATGATGGTGGGTAGATGGTTGGCTGAAGTAAAACTTACCTGTTCAGCTGCGAAAAACATTACTGAATGAACTGTCCACCAGGTAAAGAGCATGATACCATTCTGGGTCTCTACTCCAACTGAACAAAGCTTAATACCAGAATTTTTATTTTCTATTGTATTTAATTGACAATTCCCATCTTTAACTTTACAATAGAAACTGGTAAATTGCATTCTGGGAGATGAGGTTTCCAGGATGGTGCTGAAGCCCTTTGCCAGCAAGTGGAAAATAAGCAGATGAGAACGAAAATGTATGAGTGCCGCACCTGTCGATCTTTGGGCCCCACCTGTCCCGTTCGGGAATCAGTGACCTCCTTGTATAAGCTGATGTCCAGGTAGTAGCCTGATTCATTGGTGAGGAAGAGGCGGATGGGGATTTGCTTTCCTGTTGGAGTCAGGCGGATATTAATTTTCAGTTCAGCCTGCAGGACTCGCAGCTTCCACAGGCGGCTGCCATAACGCATGACCATGGAGCGCACAGACTCCTCAATCTGAAGTTCGTAGAGAAAGATTAATAAAAGGCATTGTCATTAACAACAACAGGAGCTATGAAACAGTGTTTTACAGATGCGCGTGTGTGTGTGTAATACTGTTTCACAAACCTTTGATGGGTCCATGATGACTGTGGGAACAAAGTTGAGGAAGATATGATTACAGTCAGTTCGTACAGTTGTGTTGTTGAAGGCCACCTCTAGCTCATCCATGGCTTCCAGCAGTAGACGCTCAGCCTCATTATGAAGATACTCGAAAGAGGCCTCCTAGTCAACAGAGAGAAAAATAACTATGAGCAGCGGCAGGTATAGATAAACTTCAGGATAAAATGAAGGGATCTGTTGGAGACAAAACCTCTAAAAACAACTTAAAAAAAGAGAGCGCAAAGGTTAATTGTTCTCTGATTTCTTACCTTTGTGACCAGGTCAGAGTGGCGGATGATGGCTCTCACAAAGAAACGGTAGTCAGTAACCTCTGTTCCCACTTCCACACGGGCTGCACCAAGGTACAGGTGCATCTTGTGGTTGGCACACGGGATGGCAGTTAGGGCAAAATTGCGCATGCGGTTGAGCTCCAGCTGGAAAGCTAGTGCTGGCTCCAAATGACGATAGATCCTGTCCTCCTCAAACTATCGAGACAATTGTAGGACACATTCACAAACAGCAACACAACACTAAAACAGTTTAAATGAAGACTTTTTTCTCTCAAGTTAAGCTTCTCTGCCATCATCTTTTCCATTAGCGGAAGTTGTTCAAATTGGCAATTTCAGGAGCACTCAGTTGATATAAGAGTAGAACGATGCCTGTGAGCCACACACTGTATTAAGTAAATGAAATAATAGGCAATCCCGATCTCAGAAAGCTTCTAATGGGTGTCATTTCTCTTAAATGGGAGACATAATTAAAGAGTTCATTACTTTAATGAGTTCTGGTGGTGTCATTGTAGTGAAACTATCAGGGGTAACGGAGAGGAAGAGACATCACTGATTGTGATAGAGTGAAAGGGGGTAAAAAGTTTCTTTTAACCATAACATGGTTTGGTATGGCTACCCATTCACAAGTGATCATTTGAAACATGGTTTGTAATGTGTACACACCCACCTTGTCTCTGGCACGGAATGTGAAAAATTTGGGGAATTCTCTCTGTGTGGGGGAGAGTGAGATAAAAACAGAAAGACCACATCAAAATCAACAATGTCTCATTAACAATAAACTTGGTTGTAAACATAGCAATTCAGTCTAAAGAACATTGAATCAGTTAGGCATGCGTCAAGTATAAACCTAATCACAGCAGGTGAAAATAAGCCATTCTGTGCTTTCCTTAAATTGCTACACAAGTATGGAATATTAAGCAATGATGAGAATCTTGCTCTTCATGCAGTGGACCTTATTTGTCTTTACTGCAGGAATCCCTGTGTATTCACTCAGCAAGCTCACGTAATAGGCTACATATATAAACCACCGCTCACTATGCTAATGAATAAAACATTTCCCTTCTTCAGAGACATTAGATCCTCGCCTGCTAGCCCCGTTTGACTTTATCAGATGAAGTGTCCCACTTGCCAAAACAATGCCAGACCGATTGGAGCCTACACGATGATGAGAGAACTGCAATGGTGCAGACAGTGGAAACCTCCACAGCCATGATTTGACACTGCGATTACACATAATAACATCACATAATTTTCACTCTCCATAATATAGTGAACTGATAAAAAGCATTTTAGCATTTTACACAATGGTGAAGACTAAAAAAAAACAAAAACATTGATGTAACAAGAGCAACCTAATGATGCTGACACCAGTTGGCATGATTATCTTTCATCAGAGGCTATGGTGCCATCAAAAGAAAAATCAAAGCCTATTGTCAATGACAGCAGAGAAAAACGAACAAGGAGCTTCTCCAAATTAAATCCTGTCCAAAATTCATGTCATTGTCGCTGCCATTATAATTTTAGTACATGTTCTGTTTATAATAGCTCAAACCTAAAAAGATAAACATAGTCTTGCGTGCTAAAGTGAAATCAGAAGGTGATATCACAAACCTTCATGATTAGAGGTTCATTTCCTACTTAACGCTCTTTGTCAAAAACTTGTTACTGCAAAACACTTGCACTTGGCATTTCAAGGTGGCAAAATCTATGCAATGAGTACATGTTGTTGGAGCTTTAATGACATATTAACACTGTAATTCAAATCTTTAGTGATTCAGAACAACGGTGGGTTAGGTTTCCATTATTTTAACTGGTTGAATTCACAGAGCTGAATAAACTTCCTCTTGAAATCAAGGAGCTGTAGAACCCCATAAATAGTTTGTAAAATAAAGCAGTCCCTGCTGGATAAAACTGATAGAGCCCTATTAGTGCCTCTATATTTGTGTCTTTTATCTAATTAATCTACCTCCTGTGGCTTGTATAGTTATATTTTGTAGCTGACTTCCTTGATATCTCGCTTCCAGTTTTTAACCAAATGCATTAATACCTGTCCAGTAAATCAAATCAGAGAGTGACCCGTCTTCTTTTCTTTAGTTGTCTTCTACTTACATGAAACCTTTGGTCCAACTCACAGTTGACTTGCTTCCTGAAATCCTGTCATGATAAATGCAGCAAAAGCAAGGCATGCAGAAAGAGATAAAAAAAAAAGACAAACAGGAAAATAAGCTAAATTCCATTTTTCATTTTTCAACAGCAATGTCATTCCATATAAACAAACTAATCAAGTATTAGTAATTACTAACAGAAAGATGCAGGATGATTTATTTGTAACATTTTCATATATGCTATTCAGAATTGGTGACATGCACGGCAGGAGATTGTGAAGACAGGTAGCTGACTTAGTAAAAACCGATTGGCACCCTCACCTTCTGTGCCACAAGGAAAGTCAGTCTTCGAATGCCATGTTCAAACAGCAGAGATTTCTGGAATGGGAACAAGGCAAAAATGTCAGGATGAGACAATCTTTGTGAGACATCACCCAGTCCATCTGCTGTAATCAGGAACAAGGACCTTGTTGCAGACAGCTCCCACCTTTGACTGAGTGAACTCCCGGAACATGGCTGCCAGTCCATCGTCATCAATGTCGCTGTCGGTCTTTATAGCCACATTCAAGATATGGATAGGCTCATCTTGGACACTCTGGATTACAGAGAAAATGCACATTTCATTTAAAGGCACGCAGTCTCACAAGTCAACGATGATCTTGTGACTATCAGATGTCTGTTGTCATCACCTTAGTGTCCTCTTCACCATACAGAACAGGATTGCCTCCCTCTGGGAAGCTTGGACTTGGGGGAGGAGAGTCAGAGAAGCAGCTCAACACGTCTGTTATGTCCCTGTGAAAGAGAAAAATCATACATGCCGATCGATCACACTTGTGACATTATCCTTGCCTACCAACAACAAGTATATCCATGTTAAGAACTATTTTATACAAAGACTGACCTGGTGAACTCCTGGAAGGAGCGGAAAGCGACCATAGCTCCCATGCGCTGACAGGGTGGTGTAAAAGATGTGTCAAGGAGAACATCACTCACGCTGGCCATGTGCACCATCCCATAGTGGTTCAGGTTGGATGAGAACGACATCCTATGGTGTTGACAGGGAGCAATTTAGAATGAGAAGCTACCACACCACTAAAACGATATTGTAAAGATGTCCCCTATTCACCTTTAAGAACCTCACAACAGTTTTGATCCCTCAGCTTTTAGGCAGTTTGAGATTATTGGATATAATAATATATATGAACACTTGTAAAAGGCTCTTTGGTATTAAAACTGAATGAGGTTCAAATTATTAAAAAAAAAAAAGTTGTAAAAAAATTCCACCTTATCCAAAGATTTTTGACAGACCACATGTTAGTCAAATTAAAACAAAGGAAATATTCCTTTTAAAGGAACAGCTTGAATCCACCAAAAAGTATATTCAACAGGCTTCATTCTGTTGGGTGTTAGTTCATCTACTGGAATTATCCATGCCAGAAGATAGGACTAATGAAAGCACTCAAGAGATTTTGTGTATCAAACCTGTCCACAGATTCCAAATCGGAGTCATTTTTCTTCTCATCACTATCATCCTTAGATTTATTATCTTGTGCTTTAAGGTCCTTGGATTTAGTTTGCTGTAATTTAGTGTCCATGGCTTTTATATTGTCCAGGAATGGAGCAGACATTCTCCTGGCAGGATAGTCACATGTTTCATTGTCACAGATTTCACTGGTGTTTAACTTTTACCCAACATGTATATTTTGTATTAAATATTACACCACTTTACATCCCAAGATATGTCCACAATACTGAAGCACATACACACAATAGTATACCATGTAAGACTCTTCCACACAAACACACATACTGACTCAAATGTTTGACACAGAGGTTGAACACCAATGGCCATGCTGTTGTCAGTAAAATTAAGAAACATTGTGCTTATCAATCAGACTACAGTCCTGTTACTGTACTAAAAAAATAATAAAAGTTGCATAAACAAGCAATTTGTTGACTTTAGTTTTATTATTTTTTATGGATCACTGCTCTGACCATGCAGCTAACTACAATCACTAGTAGTCTATGCAATAAAGAGAGTGTTTACAATACCTGTTTAAAGTGGGGATGTTCCCTCTGCAATCAAACAACATTGATTACTAAGTGGTTAGTTGCAGGCATCAGAAGAGGAAGACAGTCAAAGTGCCACAATGTGTGAACATGTCTGTGTGTGTGCATGTGTTCTCTTTTTCAGGATGTTTTTATATTTATAAGTGTCTAAATAGGTGCAATTGATGTAAAGATGGAGGATAAAGTGAAAGTACCAATGAACACACATTTTGATCGCTGACTGCTCCCTTTACAACATGCATTATGAGATCCTCCTTGTCGAGAGGTGTACTCTGAACAAAGGCAGAGGATAATTTCACACTACTATGCTGCCTTTAGTTCACAGTGTTCAAACATGGAGGCTAATTCAGACACATTAAATCACAAGCATGCAATAACTTGAGCATGTGACGTCATTCAAATTATTTCTACAAGTAAATAAATGGCAGAGCAAAGAAAAACACTGACACATGCAAAGCGGCAACGTGCAAACATACAGAAACATACACGCGTGCACACAAACCCAAACACCCAATCACTCAGGTGTGATGCAAAAACTAAGTGCATAAGATATGTTTTTCCAGGACGTACAAGGAACAACAACTGACATGATGCTCTTGAGGATGGGAGCTTTGTTGCTTATGATATTCACACTTTTGACAACGCAATGAAAGTATTTTCAGCCTGGCAAAATACCTTCTTTTACACATGAGACACATTTACATGGAGAACAATGAGCATGTATCTGAGAATGTGGGAGAGGAACTGTGGCCCCATGGAGGAAGTTGAGATGTTACGTTTTGTGCAATCACAACACATGTCCACCTATTGTACAAACACCTAAACAATGGCAAAAAAGGGCAAATATGATAACAGATGGTGTCAGTGACCAGCAACAACAGAAGATGGTGCTTAACGCTAAGATGTGCACTAAAGTAACAAAAAGCTGTGACCAAATACATCCTGGTGTTGCCAACTTGTCACCATTCCTGTGACCAATGGAAACTTCTGTATCCATTCCTATTCTACGTACTGATTCCTGTCTTAGCCACAGTGTTGTTTAAGCGGGGAACAGCAGGGCGATACAAGGCGATACATGGCAAGTGAGCACTGCAAACATTTGACATTTGTGTGATACCTGTTAGGATGCGACGTGGGGAGCATGAACTGGAACTCAACTACACATGTGTTGTCTCTCAGCTGTCGATGCTGAACACTGTTGAGCTCATAGGCGATGTACGCTCTGCGAACATACACCTGCAGCAAATAGGGATGAAGCCACAAATATTAGTTAGATATGTATAGTTCCTTGATTTTTCATATAAATTAAATAAAGGCAAACTTATTCGTGGACTGAGGTCATTATTCCTCTTACCTCAAGCGCAGCCATCCTGACTACCTGATTACTGTGGTAGAAGAAGTTGGGCAGAACATCAAAAATTGATGTCTCTGAAAGGATCAGTTTCTAGAAAAAAACATTAAATAATAAATAAATTTAAATTAAACATTAAATATTTGTCAGCTTTATTCAGTGCTCTGAATACCATGTCTTTTATTGCATACCTGCAGGTTTTCAATGCAGAATTGGTGTCCATACATGTCAATGGCAGAGAGGAAGATGGATTCCACCTGGTTGTGTCGAAGCTCATAAGAGGGAAGGTGGGACGCTATCAACACCTAGAGGATAAATGTGGAAGGTCATTTATCTATTTATTTATATTCTGTCAGATTGAATTCCATTTTTATAATGTTTAGATACATCACATATATTCTATTTTCATTTATCAATCGCTTTATTTTTTACCCTTAAAGACTAACACCACTGACTGTGTTCACATGTACTCAAGTAAACAGGTTACTCAGTGAAACCAGATTTCTTGGGTTATTGGGGAACAAGTTTACATGTACTGGAGCACTACTGGGCACTTTGTTGGTTTCAGGTTTAGTCCGAGTTTGGGCGGACTTTTTTTTAAATTGAGGCAGTATTGCCCTGTCATGATCTCCCCCTTTCATCTAGTCGCTCCTCTCTGCTCAAAGTAGTAGAGTGGCAATTTGTCACGCAAATGCCCTCTTGTAAAATGCCGATGAGAGACCTGGTTACAGGTTTACATGGCAGAGTAATCAGAGTTCTCTGTAAGAAATCTACCTGGGGAACTCAGGTTTTCGCTAATTGCCTACCCTGACTACTGTAACCAGGTTTTCCTGTTTACACGACAAATAAGAAATCAGCTTACTTGAGAAAGCCAATTGTAACCCAGTTATTTGAGTGCATGTAAACACACTGAGTGTGTACTGTGTGTTATGGTGGAGTTTGGACAGTGACATCTGGTGGTGAAATTCCAACCATAACAAAAGAAATGGGTGCCATTGTGAAAAGCACCTCAATCTGATGCACTTCTGCATACTCATCATTTAAGATGAGTTAAGTTTGAGCATATCCACATGTTTAACACAAGTTTCTTAACATGCTTATAGCTGAAACCCCATAGTCCCATGTGAAAACAGATGTTCGTCAATAGGGAAAACTGGCATGTACTGTAAATGAATGAGGATGAGACACTGTAATCTTGTACTCCAGTGTGTGATGAGAGTACTGTGTTTGAAAAAGGGAATCCTACATGTAGTAGTTTTCAAGTTGAAGCAAGCACACTTTCATAAATTTGTCAACCACAACTGGAGGTAAACATCTGACCTGCCGAGCTCGCAGTGCCACCTTGGCATTGGTCGTCTTGCTGAGCTGAGTGAGTTCAGTCAAGATGGCCATCAGCTCATCTGTCAGTGTGGGATCACGGCCACATAGCTGGTCCTACAAAGATTAAAACATTACTAGTTTAACATCCCAAACAATTTACTCAAAAAGTATTCTAAATAATACACACACATTTATATTATGTGTGTGTCACCACTTTTCACACACAAAAGCATAACATTTTGTTTTGCATTAATAATTTTAATCATTAATAAGATTACATTTATTCTCAAGGTGAAATGATGGCATTGGTTACTTCACTTGTTGAGTAATGAGTAAAATAATCTCATTAGAGGAAATTATTAATAAGCAAATAATTTATAATGAATTGCTTTTTATATATATATATATACACACATACATACATACATACACACAAACAAATATATACATATAAATAGACAATAAACATAAGCAATGCAATGGCAGTGCACCACATATATGATTAAGAAGCCAACATCCATAAAGGAGAACGAGGATGCTCAAAGAAAGGAAGGAGACTTACAATCAGCATTGTAACAAGCAGGTTCTTCTTAGTGACTTGTGCATGTGAGAAGATATAGTTGAGCACATTCGCTAAGTCACCTTTGTTTTCCTCACGCAGGGCAAACACACACTTGTCATAATGTCCTGTTAACAAGACAACACATACTGTAAGAGCTGCACAGGGACACTGCAGACGCAGAGATGATGAGGGGTTTATTGTGAAAGTGCTCCACCAAGTGGATAGTCTTAGCAACTGCAATTCTTCGGAAACTAACAGAGCACAGCAAAGCTAAAACTGTGTTAGACTGAATAAATCAATAACAAGGCCTGTGTTCCTCACCATTCTGAAACTGAATCTCTACTTTCAGGTACTGTCTGAGCAAGTCCATCACCACCGCCTTCATGTGACCTCGGATGCCGCTGCGATATCTGTGGGAGACAAAACAGTCTGGTCTAACACAAAAAGAATACAGTACTGGACTAAATACAATACAAAAATACATCCTTCTACAGGATCTGTAAAGCAGGGTTAGTGTTACAAAGTTACAAAAGGGATCTGTCTTTACATCACTTTAAAACTGACTGATCATATTGAGATATCAAGTACACTCACTTCTGCACTAGCTGAACAATGCTTTGTGTGTTCATGAAGAAGACTTCTCTCTCTGATTTCTTGTTAAGAGTAGCAGCATGACTGTCCAGGATGTTTGCAATCTGGAAACAAAGGAGATAAAACATAAGCATTTAATCCCAGCAACAGTGGAGAGACATAAGGATTTAATCCCAGTGGAACTGATGGGCCCTTGATTAGGTTGTTCTTGCTACAACAGAGATTCTAACTAGGCCAGATCCCAACTGGGCATGAAATGTATGGTAAAAACTAGAGCTAAAGATCATCAGAGACTCACAGCACCTTTTCACTTCTTTGTCTAATGGCCTTTTTTGCTTGTCATGACAAACATAGTCCATAATCTTTCACAAATCCAGTGGAAATATTTTTTTCCTTAGTCCCACAGACTGATTTATATAGGATGGATAGTACACATTTTCTCTTACTCTCTTTCACAAGCATACAGACAAAATACTTGTCTCCTTCTTACCCTTTTACTTAGATATGAGGACACCCTGATGTTTATTTTCAAATAATTTGTTTGCACAAAAAACTGTACAAAAAGGTCAAGGAGGAGGACACTATTTGGAAACCAGAGTTGAAAAAGAAAAAGGAAAAAAAAGAAAAAAGAATAGAATCACTGGAAAATAAAACAATTTACTACAGTATTCATTTTAACATACTTCTAATGGTCTGTAGATTATCTAATGTGCCAACATCAAAAATGAACAATATTCAGTATTTGTATATAACCTATCTGTACTCTGAAAACCAGGGCTACCATGGAAACCGACAAAAAGGAAAAAAAAGTGAGGAACTTCACAGGTGTGCATATTCAGCATGTTGTGTGCATGTGTTCTGGGGCACCTGCTGGCTGGGGAACTGGCAGAGCACAGAGGTGATGTTGCTTGCATACTGAGCCATCTCCTTCTTGATGGCCTTCTCCACAGCAGGGGGGATGCGACCTGACACACTAGTCATAATGTCTTGAAGCTCCAGCAGTGGCAAAGAGGGATCACGCATGGTTTTCATCAGCCTTTCCACCCACTCTTTCAACTAAGAAAGACATAAAAAACATACCATATTCTAGAAACTGTGTAAAGTTCAAACCGCTGACAATGCTGTGTACCTGTGTGTATACATGTGTGAATTCTTGCCTTAGTGCTGAAGAAAGGCTCAGGGAGACAGTAACCATTCATGATGTGAACAAGGTGATCCAGGGTGTTGTGGAAGACTCTGTGTAGCTTCTCGCCTCGCAGAGCTACTGCTTGGACAGAAGGCAGGGTCCCTGTGTACAGCTCTGCCTACAAGGCAAACAATATTTATGCAAACCTTACAACACTGTTGTCCCTGTCCTTTGTAATTGTACATAGGGATTGCACTTACTACTTCTTTGGTCATTAACACATCACATACATGATTTAACATATCACTAAGCCAACTTTCTGACATTAATCTGATTCAGATGCCAACTTCTGTTCTCTTCAGATAATTAATTGTTGGAAGACTCAATTTCCTGCCTCACTGATGGCTTGACTTCATAACGTTACTTGTCTTAAACACAAATTCACATGCCCAAAAAACTCATATATGCACTGCAGTTCATGTGTATAAAATTTAGACCTCTGTGAAAGAGCTTTACATAGAAGGAGCTGAATATTGGAATTTATGCCATAACATGAAATGCAAATTAACATTTTTAAATAACAGAAAAATATTGATTACTGTAGTTCACTTTGTGGCATAGAGAGAATCCTGGTTAGCAAAGTGTGCCTGCATGGACTGTCTCAGTACCTGCTGCACTCTGCTTGGGTCATCCAGTTGCAGTTTGGCAATGACACAACCAGGCTCCAGAGCGGCTCCAGCCCTCTTCACATAGTGAATACAACCAGACTCTGCAGCTGTAAGGGTCATTACCATCTTCATCACCTGGAATTTAAAAGCACAGAGTTACATGCTACATGCAAGTTACATCTATACAATCCGTGAACTGAATCTAACTTTTTTTGTGGACTACATACACGTAAGACTTAACATGCTCTACCTCTATCTCAGCGTAGCACTGGCCAGCAAACACATGCCCGCCATCCTCAACTGTGTACTGAATGAGTTTGCCAGCTGACGGAGATCGCAGCAGCGAAGGATCATTCTCCTTTTCAAAAACACAAGTCTTGTTGCCAATTGTGATCCGATACCTGCAGGGGAAAAAAGATTAGTCATTTCATTATGTTTTAACTTATTTTAAATTGTCCTGTGGTGCTGTTGCAGCTACAGTAAATTAGTGATGATTATTTCTTTATTAAGATTTGTTTTCTCTTACCTGTCGACCTCTTCCTTCATGTAGGTAGTGTAGCTGCTGCCATCATAGGACAGCAAAAGACCCCCGTCACTAAGTCTATGAACATCCACCTCAGCATAGGCACTGTTCATGATGACCACATAGGAGTTGGGAGACTGGCGTGTCACTGTCAGGACGTACTTAGTACCCTCATAGATTAGTTCCACATCCACAGTGTTGAGTAGTGTGTGTGCTGGAAGTACCTGGCCCCTAGTCAGAGAGTAAAGAGTGTCTCATGTTTCTATTCAAACACTGCATTTCTGAATACAGACTGCTTGACATAAGCCACTTTCACATATACACTGCAAACAATGTCTGGAGAATCAGGTCCAAACTTTGTCAGGAGCTGCTTGTTCACACAGAGCAGGATATAATCGGGGTCAGACGTGTTCTCAGGGAGGGAAATGGGCCATTTGGTGTTTGGTGAAGTGAGGTCCATGGGTAGAGCAGGAGGCATAACGTGGCACAGATAGTACACCGTGACAATCATGTGGCTGTCGAAGCAGTCACATGATCAGAAACAACAGAAAGCATGGTAAATATTTCCCAATACTGTCTGGTGTTATGCCGAGTGGGTCGACTGAAGGAAAGAACATCATTCTTACTAATGTAATGTTGGGTGACGTTTATGTGCATGCGTGAAAGCAGCTATAGATCAGCTAAGCCCTATTTATTACCTTTCCAGAGAATGCAGGAAGTTGGACACACTGTTTCTTAGACTGACATCTGCCACATGAAGAGCCCCACTGACAATTCCCAGCATGGTATCAGGACGCTCCGCCTGCACACGACATACATTTGCTTCTCAGTGAAGAAAATATTCATACAGATTCAAAATTCAAACAGCTTGGTGTCACAGCAAGATAAACCACAAGATCATAGTTCTCATCTCAACACCTGCATATAGTACTGTTAAGACTGACATCATATGGATCAGTATGTCAAACATGAGCTTTTCTCATTTTCTTTTTTCAAAGAGCATGCAGTGGCTACACCTGAAACATTTTTGCATACCTGCATCTTCTCAGAAATAAGCCTGTCCAGCCAGCCTGTATCAATGCTGTTGTGCTGAAAGCTTTCAGTCTCCAGCAGCTTAATAAGGTATTCCACTGTGGTCCTGAAGTCTCCTCTGATAGACAACTCCTTCAGAGCTACCACCATATTTCTATAAAGATACATAAGAAGTATGTCAATTATAAAAACTTTTGATGAAACATTTTCATAGAAAATATCTATGTCAATCAAAATTCTGTGTGTACTTACGAGATGGCTTCTTCACGATTCTCTCCCCAAGAGAAGCAGTGTCCAAACTGAGAGTCTGCAAACTCGTGCAGCCCTCCAGCAGCTGCAACGCTGAAGTAGCCCCATACGTTCTTATTGCTGCGGAAATTCAGCTCTTGCACAGTTCCAGAGCTGGGCTTGAAACCCTGCGATCAAACCACATTTCATCTAGTCATAAGCTGAACCAACCTGAAGACAGCTCATTTTACATTTAATAAAGGCCAACACTTAGAAGTAATAATGTCCGAATCAGTTTGAAGCATACCTCATCGGGATTTTCACTTGTGATACGTGCTGCAATGACATGACCCCTTGGAGAGGGGACAGATGACAGACACTCAAAATCAATGGGTGAGTCTCCCCAGGGCTGGACCCCATAAAGTACCCTGATGTCTTTGATCCGGTGAAGGGGAATACCCATAGCAATCTGACAAAAGATAGTGATATTAGAAATTACTGGAGCCAGGCTGGAGTCTTCTACACAACCTATAAACAGCATCTTGCTGACAGAGAGGGAGTCTCATTGTTGCCTAAAAAAAAGGATCCCCTTATTCCTATGTGCCAGATAGAGTGTGATACTCCCACAGTAGCACCCAATCAGCTTTCCGAGCAATACCGCCCTTCAGCTTGACTGTCACTGACCTATTTACACACAATCCTAAATACTGCAGGACAGACCACATGACCCGTTGCTGCTATAACCACTGAATGAACTCCAGCATTTCTGCATATCGCCTCCTTTTTTCGCAGTCGGTCTCCATGGAGACAGGAGGCCCATCTAGTGCCCAACAGTGAAGGCGGTGAAGCGTGCCGATTTTGTCTGCTAACGGACAGTTAAAGACTCAGCTGTATCACACTGTATGAGATGTAAAGTGGACTGTGCTGTGCTCTAGCAGCACAGCTGCATGAGTGAGACTGACCTGCATTTGGGCAGCAGGTAAGTTGACATCAGCCACCATCTCAGTACAGGGGTGTTCCACCTGCAGACGAGGGTTGAGTTCCAGGAAGTAGAAGCTGCCTTCCTGGCCGTACAGGTACTCCACCGTACCTGCACTGACATACCCCACCATCTTGGCAAGCTTCACTGCGCACTGAAGAGTGAACACAACACTATTCATATCAAGGCTCACTTACCATGATTCAGTTAATGAATTTTGTTCATCTAAGACCACCATTTTTCACCAAACAATGTTAAAAGGTTGTACCTGTTCCATATTCTCAAACACATCAGAAGTGGCAATGGTTGCGGGAGCCTCCTCTATAATTTTCTGGTGGCGTCTCTGCACAGAACAGTCTCTTCCAAACAGGGAAATGGCATTGCCATACTGATCAGCCAAGATCTGAACCTCCAAGTGGCGGGCATGCTTTGCTAGCTGCATGATGAAAATAGGAGATCCTGGAACTTCTGCCTGGACCTGGACAACCAAAGACACAGAAAATGGTTGCAATCAACATTAACGTTACTGCATATTATGCCCCACGTGATGTGTTAAAGCCTGACCTTGTCCACTTACCTGTCTGAAGAGGTTTGGGAAGTCATCGGCAGAGTTGACCTTACGGATGCCTTTTCCTCCACCTCCCTCTGAGGCTTTCACCATTACAGGATAGCCAATCTCCTCTGCAGCCTGGTAACAGAAACATAGTATACAACATGCTAGCTTACATGCAAGTATTTACAACATACTACAGCATATACAACATTCACTACTGGGTATTAATTGCTATTTAGACAACAGTGTTACCTTCAGGCCGTCCTCTACATCGTGGATGCAGCCACGCTCATACACGTCATTAGGAACATTGATAATTCTCTTCTTTTGGTTGTTCTCTGTCCATTCTACTGTGAGGCCTGTTAGTGACAAACAGAACACTGAGCATCTTCTCTGAACTCTACTGCTGAAACCTAACACCTACTACATGATGTTTCAATTTGAGGAATGCAAATATCTTGACTGTTTTGTGTAAAAAACACAGAAAAAAACATGCACTTGTTTTCATCATTAACATTCTCACCAGAACATGTTCTTTCTTACAAAAAAGATGATGATCTCAATGAGAGCCCACACAGACTAAAAAAGTACCTGTTCCACTCCAGGGCAGGGTTGGGATACCAGCTGTCTGAGCCACAACAGACGAGGCAATCTTGTCTCCTAAAGCCCACATTGCCTGACTTGGGGGACCTGAGAATGCAGTAGACAATATGTTAAAAACAGCATTTTATTTAAGTAAAAGAAAAATGTGAAAATGTTAAAGAGACAACAAAGTGAGAGATAAAATGAGAAACTTCTCCTACCCATGAAAGCAATGCCATGCTTCTGAAGTAGCTCTGGGAGCTTGGGATTCTCTGAGGCATGACCCCATCCAGCCCACACCGCCTGTAGGACACACAATGTGACAAAAGATTTTCAAGTAATAATAAAGGTAAGAATCACAGTGGAAGCCATATAGAAAAGTGTGTGGCAGTACCTGAACTGGTATGCGTTTAGCAATGTCCAGAATAAGCTCAACATTGGCATAGTTGTTGTTATTAGTCCCTCCCGGGACAGGAACATAATGATCTGCCATCTTGATGTACTCTGTGAAAGGCAGAACCATGGAAAATAAATGGACTGGATGAACAGCAAAAGGGCTGAAGATCAATTTAACGTCAGCATTAGCTGACTCAGACACTGCAGTTTGCGTACTCAGATGTTTTACATGTTCAGAAAAAACATGCTAAAGCAGATCTGCCAACCTTGAACAAAGTACAATTATATGTGTGTGGCCAAAAACAAACATAATACACAGTAAATTTTGGACAGATGACTTATTTATTGTCAAAAATCTAAATTTGAACTACAGTACATTGTATACTAACAGCATAAAAAGAAGTAAAAGATGTCTAATTTCCCTTAATTACTCACAGCACAGAGTCTCTAATGGATGCAATAATTTTACTTCATGGCATCCTGATGAGCAGAATGACCAGCATCACTTCTAGCACAACCAAACTAAAATGTTTAATGGCTGCATATTAAGCTTTTGATTTTATTATACTTTTTAAATAAAAGGTTGCTTTTCTTTACAATGCAAAGTTGTACACAAATTCTCTATTTTACAGTATAAGATCTGCATTAAAAATATACCGTGCACATTAAATGACTAATCAACTAAGCATTTCAAAACGCTTATTTATATAACAATAATGAATAAATCAATCTGCCTGAATAAGCAATTTTCAGAGTTTTCTTAAAGCTTATACATGGAGCCAAAATATTTAACATCTCACTCTAGTCAATGTTACCAATGGCACAATACTAGAAACTTTATAGACTTGTCTTTTTCACATATAGCACTGCTAACATTAGCCTGATCAATAACGTTGCACTCTGAGCTAAAAATATGACATGTACTGTTCATCAGTTCTTCATCAGTTTGTAAAAATGCTGACATGTGAACATAGAGTGTTAACATGTGAATAACACTCAATTCTACAGGTTACATAACATATCACGCAAACTTCCATGTACCACAGAGGTTTTATGAAGTATGAAGTAAATGAAGTAAAACGTGATGGGTCACATTCTTCTACCTTTCCTCAGCTCTGCATATTCCCGGGGAAACAGATTAAATAACTGCATGTTACTAATACATCCGTACTGTTACTGTTAGATCACCAATACCATCGTATTATGATAGCAAAATGCGAACAGGTTACCAGGTCTGCTGAAGCTCACCTGCATTGGCCTTCAGATCCTCTGGGGTTACCATGACAACAAAGCGGATTGCCCTTTCATTGCGAAACATCTCATAGGCCCAGCGGCGGATGGAGCGCATACATTTGACTGCTGCAATGCCGTTGTTGGCAATAAGCACCTGAAGAAGCAAAATAGTGACGTTACCCTCACATAAAACTGCATTAATAATAGCAGCTCTAATTATGTCACAGCATGAAAGTTATGGAACATAAATATATTGAAAGAATTGTTCCTTGCCTTTAATGACATTTAATATGCTTTGATTGTTACTTTTAACAGGACTGAAAAAGGCAGCTGTAATAAAAGATATTTACCTTCTCGATGACCTTGTTCCCACCAAAGCGGGTGACAAATTCAGCCGGCGAAGCCACAGTGAAGTCTCTCTGCTGATCAATACGCCGCCGATCTCTGCCTTGCTTCACCAGGTGCAGCCCTGACATGCTTGGCCTGTTTTAAGAAAATCAGACAATCCACATAATGGCCCTTCATGACACTTCCAGTTTTGAACAGGATATTAACTAGCCATGCTAATAACACCAAGATAAGTCATGTGCTCTTATTTTTAACTGTGCAAAGTATTAATAATGTGCCTCTTACAAAGATAAGAATTTTAAAATTAAAATGACAAGAGGAAATTATCACACCTGAGTGTTTCAACAGAAGCGGTGCTTTAAAAATAGATAACCCCTTATAACCCATAAGTTAAAAAAAACAACAACCTCATACTGATAAAAGAATCATTAGTTGAAGGAGCAGAGGATTTGATTACAGCTTTTTATCTTAAACTTTGGGTGAGTTGCTGCTTATAGCTTCTGAAGGAAAAGAACATATTGTGTACAAGTCCTCAAATGTGTTTACATGCTGGGGCAGGTGACTCCAACAGGACTGGCAGAGCTCTATGAATCAAGCACCACCCCAAAGAGAACCATCGGGTAGGGTAGGGGTGGAGGGTAATACAGTGGGAGGGGTATGAATATCAGTTGGCGGGTGTGGCAGCGCCTGGGCTCATTTGGCTGGCTGGCTTTTGTGGTCTGATATTGCATTATTGCATCACTATAGGGGTTGCCGACATAAAGCAAATGAGCTGCCACTGAATGGAGGCTCTGAATTCAATCCAGCTGTGAAACTGTTTGAGTTTGTTGAGAGGAAGAGAAAATTATAGGAGGTGGAAGAGGCAGACACCCCCATCCAGTATTTCCAGTTTTAAAACTGTAGTCCCAACTTCTTTCTGTTAACTACTTCTCTCATCCTCCTATGCTTGTGAAATTAATCACACAAAACCAGACTGGACCAAAGGCATCACTAAAATTATTGTCTTGTAAATATATCGCGTCTCTAAAATTGCAAGCTGCAAACAAAATCAAGCTTTCTTGGCTATTTCACAAAGTGAGACAGCAGGAGAAAAACACTGCTGTCCACATACTAAGGCAATATTTCGAAACCAAACATACAGAAATATTCAGTAGAAATATGTAAGGGAAAGGGAAAAGCTTGTGATGTCAATAACAATATTATATAGGCAGACAGTTGCTTATCAGGAAAGTATCATTTAGACACCCCTGTCTGTGAAGGTGACAGTAAAATGAGAGTTCTAAAGAGCCGTGGACCTGGGGCTGGCAGAGAGACTAAACAAGACTTACACAAAGTTCTGTCAGTACTGAAAAGCTCCATTCCACCAACAGACTGGGAATTTCTTTGTGTGCATATTTTCCAATGTTCCCAAACCAACACTCTGAAGTCTATGTCCAACCTCACAGACTCAGGGCACAGAGAAACCCTTCAGCAGTGTGAGACCACATTTTTGCATGTGCTGAAAAGACAGGATAACCAGTGAAGGAGTACAGAATCGAGTGTACTCCAGGTCTAAAAAGTAATGAATCAGTACAGGAAAGGTTTTACAAACACCAAAAGTAACAAATCCAAAAAACACTTTAAATATTTCCCTTAGAAAACTGTTTTAAGCTTCTTTAACCAGATATATCCTTAATACAAATGAGTTTATGTGCTTGAGAAACGACATGTTACTGCTAAAACTGAGTGTGCATGAACAAATCATTGCAGAACAACCTGTATCCACATTTAAGACCAACAATATCACAATCACAGCATTTAGTGAAAATATATATCTATATTTTTTGTTTAGTAGTATATGGAAAAATTGTACAAAACAAACAAACATGATGCAAACCAACCCGGTTCAAATTCGTACCTTAGATTGTGCATGGAACCATCAATATGATCGAAGCCCATTTCATAGGTGCTGTCTGAGCTACCGGAGGACGGTGAAGAAGAGCGCGTCTCCTTTTCTTCTAGCTGCTTCTCTGGCTTCCCTTGGATTTCATCTTCTGAGTTCTCCTCTGACACTGATCCCACAATGAAGTGAGAGTGCAATGCCGCAACAGCGGGATTCTTCTTGGCAGCACCGTCCTGTTGTGCCATGGCTGGACGACATGAACAGGCTCCAAACACTAACAAAAAACAGCACAGTGGAGGTTATAAAGGAGATACAGAGTCCAAATATCAGGGTACAGTCTGACACAAGACTGCCTTGGCTGGTGAGTGATTCTGTTTGTCATATTGCAAAAGTGCCTTACATAAAAGTATCTTGATAATGTCACTGATATTGCAACATTTCGTCAGTGCACAATCAGGCATCAGTACAATGTGAGCAGATACTGATTCACAGGAACCAAACAGTTGTATATGAGAATTAAAAATGGATGAAATAATAACCAGGACGAATCAAGCATAATGCTGGTCACTGTTACCACTAATCACAGAGTCAGAAGCATTTTAAGCATTTTTAGATAACTGTGCGACTACAACTGATGGTTGCATACATTAAATTCATGACTAGCATTACCCACTCTGCTACTTTACTGTCCACTGCCTGGTCCTGGTAGCTAAGTTACGAAGGATGCCACATACAAAGTTAATTGCTGTAAACCTGTGGACGTTGCATTTTAACACTTTTTTTTCGCACCTGCTCCTGTAAGGGGTAAGAGCAGAGTATCAGGTAACGTTAAGACACTCCTCACCTATCGATAGTTGCTTGCGGGACCAGAAAAACAAGCCGAGCACTGCAGACAGACACGCTGCCAACGTGAGCCAGTGAACATCAGAAACTAACAGCGACAACTGCATTTATTTATCTTATTAAAACGCCGACACCATATTGTTGTTACCTTGTGAACGCTTTTCTCGTTAAGTAAAGTAAGCTAGCTAACATTACCTGTCAAGTCCAAACTAGCTTGCTAAACACCGCGCGCAGGTGTGAAGCACGGATGCTGTTAACGTAGGTGTTAGCTAGCTTACAGGTGGTAGCTAATACAATTATCGTGCTACAGTACAGCAGCACTAATACAGTACTGCTGACAGTACTGCCGGCCGGCGTAGTACTGCAGCGTGGTCTAAATCCTCTCAACGCAAGTCAGGATAAACAGACCGGCAACATGATCTGAGCTAAACATGTAGGCTATTAACCAACAACTCACCGGCGGAGATGAACCGACACGTAATCCTGGCAAAGTTGAGTCCGAAAGGTCGATGAATTAACTGTGTGTATCGGACATCTCCGTCTCCAGTGATGATGATAAAAAATCACATCATCATGATGAGGTCACACAGCCTCTACAGACTCTTAAACAGCAGAGAGTGGGGTGATGTGATGATGCGCAAGCAGGTTACTCCGAGACGTTGACCTCTGCCCTCAACTTCCGCCATAGAAATAGGCAAGATAGAAAAGACTTCGCATGCAAAATAGTTCGCTTAAGATGAGTGCAACAAACGGCATCTTGCAAATGAAATAAAAAGATTACATAGATATTGTATAATACATTATAGTATATATAATGTAAAAACTAAATAATCAAGTCAATTTAAAGAAAAATTGTGGAGAAACACATTGCCCATCTAAAACAAAACAGAAATGATCAGACTCATACTATTTGGGATTTGTGTTTCTTTATAAATTATTCAACTGTTCTACAACTATAAACAGATAAACCAAAATTAAAAAAAATGAAAGTACTAAAGCTGAAGTTTAACAAGAAACAAGAAAGTTAGCTACTGTTTTATGATGATGATCAATTATATTATTATAATATATATATATAAATTATAATATCAACCTATCAGTTAATCAAACTTTATTTGTATAGCACCTTTTGTGCAGGTTATTGCAGTTCACAGTTACAGATGACAGAAGGACTGATAACAAGACAAAACAATTAAGAATGAGACCATTGTACACAATACATTTTAAGAGGTGATACACTTAAATTAATTAAATCCAACAAAATATAAAAAACATAGATTACACTGATAAAACATATTGACAAAACATACAGCATTTAACGTTAACAGCTGTAAACAGCTATCAGTACCTTTGACACATTAAAATGACCTCACCAAAGGTTTTTGTCCTGCACTTGTCCCCGATGGCCTCACAGGCTGTACTGTTCAGACACTGGAAGCCTGTCAGACAAGAAGGCTGGTGGAAGACAATATTTGATTTTAGACACATTAATTTAAAAAACTACGCAGAAACTGAGAAGTAACCGCATTGAAGTGTGCATTTACTCGTCTTTGTCAGCACTTGTACAACAGTGTTTTGAATGAATTGCAGCTGATTTAAAGCATTTTTGTGTAGACCAGATGGGAGAGTATTGCAGTAATCCACTCTGATGCATATAAAACATGTCTCCCTGTGTTCAGTTCAGAGTCTCTTTCTCAGTTGTAAAGATTGAAGGAAAAGATTTTCGTTATTTCTAATATTACTCAGGCGAACAACAAGGTTAGGTCTTAACTGTGGTTAAACACGGTCTATTTACTCTATATCTAGGAAGGGCACATTGGCGAGGACCAATCGAATTACAGAAACATTTTTGTGGGCGGGTTTGGGAGGAGTTATAAGAGGGGCAGGTCCCGGAAGAGATATTCCTCGATGTCTTAATACAATGCAGTCTATTGTGTGTGCAGTTTACTGTACATCAGTGCAAAAGTACGGACACTAAACCTGTTTTGGAAGCAAAACGTGTGAAAGTTTCAGTTCTGATCTCAGTTGCGAACACAAAACTAATAGGGCACAAGCACAAGACCGCTGTTGTTCCGACTCCTTATAATCCAGTTATGAAAATGAAGGAGCAGTGCAGCGGTTAATTTGATCGGCATCTGCAAAAGCTCAGCTTCTGCAACACTCCCAGCAGCTATCAGCAGCTTACAGTATATGCTATAATATGAGCAACTGAAGACATACCACATAGGTTTCCATATATCATATTTTCATACTAACGGTACATGAATGCTTTGCTAATAATCCAGGTTGATCCTTAGATACTTGAAGCACTGCACAAAAAAGCACTGCAAAAAGCTGCCCTTAAAATATTGTAAAACTGTGGTAAATAATACACTGTTAGTGCAATTCTGATCCACTAGATGGCTTCAGAGAACACCAGTTTGTCTCCTCCATGCAGTTAAATTTAGATGATGACAGAGATTTGTTGCTGTTGCTGAAATGGTAACTATCATTTAAATTGAACTGTTATAATTAGACAATTAAATTAAAATTTTAAAATTGAGGCATATTTCTTCTCTATGTGCAAGAGATATTTGGTTTCTGTGAACAACACAAACTGTCCTGACATCTTCCCACACAAGCTATACTGTATATTTCACATGCATTTTACACACACTGTAATGTCTATGTTTGCTTCTATTTTCTCAGTGAAAGCAAAGAAAGACTACTGCTACAATAGACTCCCAGTAAAATCAAACCAAAATTTGTGAGGTGCATTAATCTCCACACATTTACACTCTATTTTGTTTGGTTTTAAATGGTTCAGTGGAAGGATTTAAGCACCACCTACACCTCTTTGTATTAACACTCTAACAAAGCTGCAAAAGATACACTCTAGTGCTTTATTCATGATAACACAGGCTTTTAGATGGGATCCCTGTTATGTGAATTATTTATGTAGTATGCTACAGATGACTATCCAGTGTTTTTAAGCCATCTGGGTTGAAATTTTTAACTCTGCACTTGGTTCCAGAGGAATTTAGAGTACCAGTGCACCATGTCATGCAAGGTTAATGAAATAAACCAGACTTGAGTAAGTTCATTGCCATATACAGGGTAAGCACCTTGTTGCTGGAATATTAACTTATCTGTAAATTCATCTTTAAATTAGTATTCTGCACAATATGCAGGTTTACAAAGCTGCTTTTTCCCACAACTAATGGCTTCTCCACTAGCTCTGGAGGGGAGGCATAGGGGTGGTTGAGGCAGGTTGTCATTGACAGGAGAACTTTCCTTTAGGTACTGAAGATTTCTCTCTCTCCAAGTCATTGAATTCTGTATACAGTAACTGCAGGGAGGGATGTTTAATGACTGCAAAACTTTGCAGTTGACCATGCCACAGTTTTGCACCAGTAGAGATGTTGTTTAACTATGAGGATCAGAGGAGCATAGAATTATTTAAGATTATGTAGCTTGGTAATATAATTCATGTGACATAACCAAGAAAGACGTGAATAAAACACGACATATTCAGATTTTCAATTCCTTATTTGCCATAAGCTGGAACTAGTATAATAATTGTATGATAATTATGATAATTACTTGATGCATGACAGGGCGAATGATAACATCCATGGTTTTACCCCTCTCTACCCACTGTGGTAATGTGCCATGACACAATTATTATCCAAGCGTAAATATAGCGTGAAGCATCTCTTTTGTATACATATACAGCATTTTGCAGGGCCAGAATCAGAGAGAAGAGGGGAACGTGCACCCATAAATCTGACAGACCACCTTGTGCCTCCCTTGCAAGACTCAGAAGACGATTTTTGTTTATAAATAAATGTAGACCCTTCTGCACAAGGCAACTTGGAAGAATTTAAGGCTAAAATAAATCAGAGTTTTAAATGAAAGTATTTACTATTATTATAATTAATTATTAATTTTTTTCACACTACAATTTTGAAGCAGTTAGCGTCTTGCAGGGGAAGAATATTACCTCTGCCCAGTTGGCTGTTACTATTTGTTTATGACTACATATGTATGTATACATGCCATACACAATATTTTAAAACATTTTATAAATATGTTGTTAATGTATTATTTTTTTTAATGCAGCTTAAGGAGGTGTATTGGGCAAACAATTTAGCAAGTCACATGTAGCTTTGTTGTCACAAGCAGAGATGTTTTGGAAATTGCCCCAGCAAGCAGTGAGTTGCACTGCATAAGGGACAACAGACTCTCATTCACCATTACTGCTCAGCCACCACTGCCATAGCCAAGAGGGTGAACACAGCAGATGTTGCACAGCACTAATTTTACTTTTAGTTTGTTGTCATGAAGCCTCAAAATCCTCCTCAAACAATAAAACGAAGCACCAATTTTCAGATAATAATTCACAAAAACTAAAGAATGTAATGTAACAAATGCTTGATTCATTCATTCACCTGTTCAAAAATATGGTCAGTGAAACATCTATTCTACGATGTTGCTCCAAAACTATTACATCAGAATTAAGCTCATTAGCTTCAAACCTTTATTTACCTTACAATGCATTTGACTGTCAGTACCGTTGGAGAGATGAGGCAAGGTGTGAGTAGTGTGTTTAGAATGGTAGCTAAGGTCAGGGCACAGTGGAATCTAACAATAAGAATTAAGGACAGGGCAAAAAGGGTGTAGCTACAAGGGCTGAAGTACTCCACCAAAACAGAAAGCTTCATTTAGTTAAATTAAATTAAAGGATTAGGCCTAACATCCAGACCGACGCTAATCAACAGTGAATCACACTGAATCTGATCCAACTTTTAAAACTTTTAAAATCCGTGCATGTCTCCATGCTTACACTTCATGATCTGTGGTCTGATCTATAACATAGAATTGTTACAAATGAGTATTGATTATCAACAGTATTTATCAGCTTTGATAGAAAGTAATTAGGGATTTACTTACTTATTTTGGCATAGATTGTATATAACAGCAGGTAGCTGCCAGTTCCAGAGTCTAAGAACAGTGTTGAACACAGCAGGAAGGCAGTTTTTAGGCAAGGTAGTTAAAGCAGCTTTACAGAAAGCAAAGGCTAACAAAAGACAAAGACTGAGAAGTCAGAGTCTGGAAGTGAGATTTCTTGTGATCTAAGCATCTTCCACAAAAAATGCACTGTTAGTTTGGTTTGCATGTGTAAAGAATTAATCATACATTTAATGTTAAACCAAATAATATTTTGGACTTTTTCTCTTTAGACATGTATGGTTGTAAGACAGAGGATGTGATGCTTTATCTAACCTGTTTCTGACAACAGACGTTCAGTATCATGTGTAAAAACCAACATATACATGCATCACAAACATATTAAAACAGCATGAAATGTGAACATCTTTATTTAAGTTGTGAAAAAAAACATCACACAAGAAAATAATTCACCTGAATAACATGGCAGACTGCCTGTCAGATTACCTTTACTGAAGACTCAAGTGCTGGTCAAAAAAAGAAAACCCTGAGTTTTCTCTCCAAGTCCACAGTGCAGCTTTGGTACCTTAACAGAATGTGAATTTGTGAACATGTAGTATACAATTTCATATCTGATTGGCAGCTTTAACAGTGATTATTTCAGTCTCAAAAGGCTTTGATTATAATGTGTTTTCTACAGTGTGTGAAATCTAAAATGATGAGAATAAAATATCTACACAACCATACAGAATAATGCAATGAGAAATGTCATTCTTTATAAAGCGCATTCCTGTTCTTCTGCAAAGCTTTCCACTTTTGGGGAATTGAGTTTTGCATAGCTCTTTTAAAATTCCAATCAATATGTTTCATTTTTGTAATTTATACTAATTACTGATAGCTGCCCTTTCAAATCAAAGCACACTCTGGTGTCTGTTGTTCCCATGTCCCCTGTGGTTGGGTTAGGTCTTTTTCAAGTTTGGGCAGTTGAAGCAGAAACCCCAGAATTCTTGACAGTGTCGAAGTTAAACTGGGCGTAATTTAGTTGAAGAAGAAATACTGTCCTGGCACAAAACTAATTTTGTGTCATTTCTTGTCAGTGAATTGTTATTCCATTGAAGTCCATCGCCTTGAATATCCACTGCAAGCAGAATAAAAAAATGATATATAGTAGGAAGCTATTGTGGAGGATGTTGTTTATTAAGTCCTCTAACCAGATTATCTGTCTTTTGCAGTCCATCGATGGAATCCTTAACACTGGTCTTGGGTGAAGTTGTCTTCTGCTTGGCCTTGGTTTTGTACCTGTGATTGTCAGACACAGGACTTGACTGTCCACTGCCTGATTTGGGCTCACACTGGGAGTTCGAACTACCATGTGATCTGACTGTAAGCAGGTTTTGGTTTGAGGTGACCGAATTGGGGATCTGATAAGGGCTGAATCTCATCCAAGGCTGAGAACTGCGGAAAGAGTGGTTTCTGGACAGTGAGGAGGTTGCAGAGCAGGTAGGGTGAGCTGAAGCCATTGCAGCCGGTGCTGCCATGTAGCAGTATGGATATGAGAACAATCCTCCAAAGGGTGAGATTCCCTGAATAAAAAAAAAACAGTTATTAATTTTCTTAATTAGTTTTCTGTGTCTTGGTTTAAACTGGTTTTATAGTGAAAAGCCAAGGTGTGAGTAAATGACATCAGTGAGGATAACATCTTCAAGATCATTAAGTAACAAGATTGTGCCCAAACTGCAAGTACAGCTACAAATTAAAATAATTTCATTAATAATAATAATTAATTAAATCAAGTATTTATCTAGGTTGTGAACCACTGGGCTGGATTAGATTTTTAAAGCTTTATCTATTCTGGGTAATTTCACTGAGAACACGCTGAGCAAATTTACATTCACACCTGGAAGTTGCCCAGTGCATCCACAGTTTGATCTGCGGCCACACTAAAACAGGTGGGATTATGGGCTTTGCTCAAGGGAACTGCAGTGGTGTTGATGAAGAAGAGGCAAATGCAACTGGTTCCAGTCAAATACAATCCTGCCAGTGTGGGAATTGAACCAGCAACTTTCCAATCACAAGCTTGCTTTTCGAACCGTTAGGGCACCAACTCACTCATACTTACTTTTATTGTAAAAACTAGCTTATTGTTTAGGGTTTTCACTGAAGCTGAAGATCTCTTCTCTCCAGGAGAGGCCTTACTCCTACTGCTACACAACAAGTTTCCCACTCTTGAACCATCAAGGAAAAGTTACGGAAAGTGACTTTTCTGGTTACTGGTTCCCGTTTTTATCCAGTCTTAGCAGCAAAGTTATTGTTTTTTGGTGCTAAAAAATACTTGGTCCAATAAATCTTTCTGAGAATTGTTTCCCTCATTATTTGAGATTATTTTTTCTTTTTCAGATGGATACTGGAAGAAATAACTCTCAGCTGCTGCCCTTCTTGTTTAATAGCTGCCTGGTCAGTGTGGTGTGACTGAAGTCATTTGCTAAGATTTTGATATATTGTCTCTGAATATTCAGCTGCTCTACAAATTTGTCTCTCAAAACATTAAAAAGGGTTACTCTGAAGTCTGTTTCTGATCATGAGATTCATGTGAGTTTAGTGCTTTCACATGTGCTCTTACATGTTGTTGTACATGGACCTTTTGAGGCACCAACAATCTCAGTTTGCTACATCTGATCCCTATGTGCAATAAATATGTGTAATATTACAATACAGTGCCCCTGCTGTAGCGTACCTGAGATGCCAGCATGTTCTGTGACAGATGAAACATAAAGGGAGATGGAGAGGTGATGCTTTGAGAACATAGGTCTCCATTTTCCAAGTCATTAATTCCAGGCAAAGAGGAAAATAGATGTCCAATACCCGTAGTGGGAAAAGCCTCTGGCTTCAGTGACAACTGTCCAGGATGGATCAACAAAGGTGCCCCAAGCTTAAGAAACTGTTGGCTGTGTGCACTTGAGAAATCCAAACTGAGATCAGAACTGAGGGATGATGAACTCCGTGACTGCAGCATCATAGGCAGCAGACCACACTTGATTTTACTCTTCTGCTTTTTTGAAGAGTCTGTCTCCACAGAGTGTTCATCATGTGGCATTGTGAAGATTGTTCTTTCTGTTGTTGTCTCCTGATTGTCGTTGCTCTTACTGAGAGCTGACTTGTTCCACAGTGTCTCCTTGCTTTTCAGGCTCGAAGTCAATGTATGTTCAGTCCTGGAGCAGCTGCCCTCATTCTGTAGATCAGTCTCAGAGTCGCTTCCAGTATTGTTCTCATCTGTGGGAAAATCATTATTTTTATTAAATGTATTTGTAGCTTAATGTAAAAAAAAGTACATGTGAGAGAGATGTGACTTATTGCAAACATCTTGAGATGATTTACTATTTCTGTTTTGTCAAATTGAGAAATAGAGTCTGACAGTAAATTGTGGCTGAAATTCCCTTCCCAAACAATTTCCCTCCATATTTGTGTAGGTCATACTGCTGCCATCATGGTTAAAATCCACATCAGCTTTTCAGGCGAAAATGACAAAAACCTTGAAAAAACTGCTTATTAGCTGATGAAGACCATGATGTTTGGTTAAAAGGTCAGAAAAAGGCTAATAAGTGGATCTTGATTTAAGATTTGTAACCACTATACTAATATTAATACCTCAAAATCAGCCTTTTTCTCACAGACGACATTTTGAGATGGCACAGCAGCACAAGCACATGAATAACATAGCAAAATTATTTTTGGCAGAATGAGCTGCATTTAGCTGCTTCAGTTTCTGGGTCCTGCAGCGAATTGTGTGCACTGACTCATTTTCACGCTGTCATGGTTTACTGGGACATTCGAACAGAACAGTCATTGTTAATGTCATTAGTAGCAAGTTGTTGTTTTTCATTCTATGAAAAGTAAAAAAAAAAAGCCCTATTTTGTTACTGTTTTGTCTGTAATCTAGTAAGAGATGTGTAAATCTTGGAGGGATTCATGGTTATTTAGCTGTTAAAAGGTTAGTTTTTGTTTGTAGTGACTGTAATGTTTAATATTTTAGGTCAACACAGTACTGCAAAATAATTTGCGTTCATATAAACACTGCCATAAAAGTTTCATGATGTAAGTTCACCCACCATGAAAGGTTGAGGTGGACATCAGAGGGCTGCTCACCACCTCCCGAGGGGAATAAAATGGATCACTGGTACTGGGTTGTTCACTAGAGTCGTCAGAATCAGCACAGTCTCTGTCCGCTTTGCTTTGGTTGTCATACAGCGAAGAAACAAAGAACTGTTTATTCCTGCAGAACACAAATTTAGATGTAGACTTAACCTTATTTCCTTTGCTACTTTAATGTATAGCTGCAAAAAAATTAAAAATAAAATAAAAATATAATTACCTCTTTTCTCGTCTCCCATTCCCAGTGTCTCTAAATCCTTTGGCAAAGGGATTATTGTCAATTTTTAACTGTGTAATCTCACGGAGAAAAAAGCATAATCTGAAAGTTAGTGAAGACATAAATACAACTGTTTGCACAGTGAGAGATAAGTGCAACATCAGTATCAACAAAGTTTACATGTGCAACTAATGAGGGCCCAGTTCTGAGCATTTTCTACAACCCTAAATATATTTTCAATTTCCCTTGCTCCTCCAGGAGACGCCAGATGTTTGTTTTTTTCATACAAATAAAATCCACATCACTGCACGATCTGCTGTACGCGCCCATGGGTGTGGAGGAGAAGGATAGGGGGAGGGTGGTGGTTACCTTTTCATTCTGATACGCAGTGACAGCGACGAACTCCGTCTCCGGGAAAACGTAAGTCCGGAAGGTGCTGAACGGAAGCTTCATTATGTCGTTGGCTCTGACGATGTGAAATCTGGGTTGGTATTTATGCATGGAATTCAAAATTGTCTGGAAAATTAAAGAAATGTGACACATTAATAAAATTATATGGATAACGTGGAAAAAATGTTACAAGTTCAATGTGAAGTCAGTTCTAAGCCACAACGATTTAAATGTCAATTATACTTACAAAACCGTGCTTATCCGAAATATTATTGGTGAGTTTGAGTTTATGGAAAGCAACGGGCTTGCTCATCCACTGCTCTCCTTTGGACGGGCTGTCAGGGTGGATGTACATGCGCTTTGGCATCTCCGGGTCAGCTTTTCCAGCCACCGTCCAGCGAGAGTTGTGAAACTTGTAGCGACAGTCATCAACAGTGACTATGTCCATCAGCAGGATGTACTTTGCTGTTTCATCCAGCCCGTCCACCCGAACTTTAAAGGGCGGAAACATCCTCCTGTAGCAAAGAATGAACGAAAAATTGACAGGATTTGTTAGAAATACTTTTGACTTGGTGTAAGTTGAGAGTTTCCAGTTGTGTTTTTTTGTTTTTGTGTTGTTTTCGTTGGATCACATTATTAAACGTGAGCTCATGATATGTTTATATGTGATGATATTATATTGCAACATATTAATTAACTGATTTTATTTCAAATCTACGAGGTTTATTGTCATTTTCACACTTCTGAATGCGCTTTGCAGTTTACTTGCCTTCCTGATTTTGTAATAACCATCTCAGTTCCCATTTTGTGAAATTCCTTCCATAAATTCTTCGATTCCAGTGTGACTTTTGGGTCATCAGCCACCTCTTCATCTGGCTGCAGGCTCCTTGAGGAATGCGGGTGGACTGGTGGCTGTTGGCGCCCCAGAGGTGCGCGCAGCCCCGCGTCCGAGACAGCCTGCTCCGACAGAGGCTCGGGCACGGAGGCGACGTCCGGGAAAGCGAGAGCAGGGAAAAACGAAGGCTGAGCGAGGAAGTTCGAGAAGGGCAAGGCACCTGGACGATAAGCTTGGAAAGGATGGTAAGCCATGGCAGCCGCTGTGATAATTTGATCTCTCATCAGGACATCCGGTCAAACAGGATGGTATTATAAAGGCTGCTGCAGGCGCACGCGTCTACATCCAAACTGCAGCAAGATTTTTACGAGTTAGTGAGTTTTGTATTCTTGAAAAGAAGAGGTCTTGAGAAGAAATGTATGTTTCTAGAAGTCTCCAGATACTGAGGTCATTGTAGTCCTTGCACTTGCTGTTAGATCCACCGAAGAGAGGGCGAAGCATTTTGCGCCAAGCTGGAAGTTTGTTTAAAAGCTGTAGTGGCAACAGGGAGTGAGAACATGGAGTGACAAAAGATGATGTTTACACTGGCACACGTCCGACGAACCCGGCACATGGTACAGTAATTGTACAGCCACATTACTTCGACTGCGCTGCTTCGTCCCCGCCAATTGACGAGCACTGGGCGTGGTTTCCATCGCTCAGAATAAAGGAAGAGCCGGATTTTGGGGTTAGATGAGGCTGCACGCATAAGTGGCATAAGCAGCAGTGCATGAATGAAGGAACAAGGAAGCATCTTTAACAGTTTCGTTTATTTATAACTTTATATTAAGATCGTTCAAAGGCATACTTTTATTTTGGATATTATAATAATGATTGTTGTTGTTGTTAGTCTTTTGTTCATAACTTATTTCCTTCATACAGATTTTATAACCAAAGGAGATGATTCTACCTAAATCTGAATTGAAGATGCATTGAATAAAAGTATTTTAATAATAAAAGTTGCACCTTGTTGCCTCCATTCTCTTATCCAGCTTTTGAAAACGCCCGGGGCCTCAGATGAAGTGAGGCTGTGTGGTTCTGTTAATTAAGGTGGACTTGGGCGCCAGTTTGCTCGCGTCCCACACGGAGCCAAGAACTCTCTGCTGTCACTTCACATTTATGCAACTCTCCAAATTCTCATGTTGCCTGCTCCAGTTTTCTTTTGTGGTGCAGCTCACAAGGCCACACAGCTGCATGAGAAAAACAAACATTAACTAACTGGTAATTAATTGAACTCAATTAATTATCAGTTCTCAAAACCAAAGATATTAAGAAAAATATTATTTATTTGGCCTTTTTTTAACCCCCCCTTGATGCCATAGACCAGACACTAAGATTAAGAATTAAACTAACCTGAAGAAATATGCAGTGTTATTACATAATTAAAATCTGTAAAGTCTAATTTATTTTCGTAAAACAAATCTAGATTTTATTCAAATGATTTATGAAATGTCTTGACACAATAGCCCTGCTATCACCTTTAAATTAAATGTGCTTCATTGTTACAACAATATAAAGTGTTGTAGAATTTCCCCAAGGGAGTAGTAAAGTATGAATTATGATGATTATTATTACTATTATTTTCTGTCTCATTTATTTGCATTGATATCCCTTTTTACTACAAAAGATGTCCCCGTTATATCAACAACTACAACAATAGCCACAGAAAAAACGCCCATCCGGTGATGTTTTAAAGAATAGCCTGTGTACCTTGTAGCCTATATGCTATGTCATATGTCTAAAAGATTTCATTTATAATAATTATTTTTTTCCTTGTGTTTTTAAATATGATGAAATATCTTCATGTTCCCTGTTTGTGAAACAAACTTATTTTCCTGAAAGTTGGCCAATTCAGTTGATAGGTCATATAATGTATAGAAACCATTGTTCATTCTTCAGGAATTGTAATTCCACATCCTGCCATTTTCTGCTCCTTCTCTGATGGAATTTATGATCACAACTTTCTTTTTTCAAAGACTTAACTTATGAGGTTTTGACATTGTTAGTTTGTGTTAGTATGTTTTGCATCATGAAAGCTTTCACTTTAAGACAAATAAAACCTGACATTTGGTTGCAAACCAACTGTTTGCAATAACGGCATCAAGCCATTAAGTACTGTCGCATAATCTTGTATACTGTTTATACACCAAATCCATATAATTGTTTACTTTTTAGAAAGTGCGGGATCTCAGATGTCCCACAGCTGATGACTGGCTTCGAAGCTAGAGAAGGGTAGCAATTTGTAACCTAAATCATAAAATGAGTACAGGGAAGCATGACTGACAGAAGAGTGGGAAGTCATCATTCTCCATTCCTTTCTGTAAATACTCACAGAAAGTTGAAAAGTTGCCAGTCTAACACAACCATCAGCAACACAGTCTGCGCTTAAAGACAGGAGTGGTAGTCAACGGGTCTGCTTTTCCTCATTCAGCACGACTATGAGGAATGGACCATGACACACCAACATTTTTCTCTGGTGCTGCTCCAGCCGGTGAGAGAAGCACCAGAACAGGAAGCGGGCAGTCAATCTGAATTATGGCGCATGAATTTCATCTTTCTGGTCACAGTCCACACCTGGGACAAATTCACAAGAATGTTAGACCGCTGAGGGTTCTTCACGAGTCATTCAAAGGGCAAACCAGTAAAGTGTATATCACATCTGAGGGTTGAGGAACACTGGTAAATGACAAATGGGAGGAAGAAGACAGGAAGATAACTTAAGTGTGGACTTGAGGCTGAGCAGAGAGATCTAAGGAACAGTCACCTCAAGTGTTGTCTGGGCTCTTGAGGGTCTTGTTTTAATCATGATATGATACTGGTGATGTAATAGACAGAGCCCATGGATCTGTTTATCCTGACTGTAAGATCTAGATGTGTCACAGACATCTAGATGTGTCTCTCCAGAAGCAGAAAGTCGCATTACTAGAAAAAAAAGACATATTTTTCAATTAGAAGGAACCGTCCGACCCGTTGTAAAATTAAAAGATTACATTAAACTTAGAAGTTGAGACAGAGAATACTGGTATTGCACTAAATTGTGTGCAATTCAGTGTGAATGGTTGTTATGTGTATCCACTGACCTCTGAGACAGAGAGAGACACTTTGTCTCCAAGATAAAGCTCATGCTACAGTAATCAATTTTGGGTTGCATTAACCCATTTGTGGGGGTGTTTAAAGCACAGACTATGAGGGTCTGGGATTCCAACCTAATCTAATGACTCAGGGGCAGAGACATAGCTAATTATAAAGAGAGGACCAAGTCATTGTTCTTGCTGCAGAGGCTATAAATATATAGTCCCAAGTTCAAACAGGGCCTAATAGACATGCTGTAAGGGATGTCAGTCAATTTTAACACTCGCATATCTCCCAGTGCTAAGTGGCACTGGCCAGAATACATCTAGTGGCCTTTGAAACAAAGCATCTTTTTCTAGTGAATGTGATTAAGAAATATTTTTGCTTCCTAAGAAAATTAAACTTTCAGCTAATTGGACGGCAGACAGACGTCTTCTGCGGAAAATAAGCCTAATGACGGAAAGAGCTGACTCCCCATTGAGCTGCTGTTGAACTACTATGACTTTGTTTGTTTAGATTTATTGGATTTACAGGAAGACAGGTTTTCCTACAAATTCATTTAGCAGGCTTTCAGAGGAACTGATAGTCCAACCAGCAACTGATGACTATGTGTGTGGCTTTCAACTCTGAAAGCTTCTAGCATAAATATTTTAATTTACAGTGTATCGTTGAAGATGACATGACTTTCTCACTTTTTTTTATTAAATCAAATACACAGCAATTTGAAGTGCAATTGTAACCCAGTGCATCTCAGTTTGTACATAAAATAGTAAGGAAATATTAAATATTGAAATACTGGCTTGAACTTTGGATGTCTTATTTATGAAAACCAATTTAGGATACTCAGATGGGATTATTATGACTGTAAATAACACTTAAGAATGTCATTTTTAACAAAGGTTTAGACCTTTATTTTGTAGGATGTTGAAACATTGTGGTTGCTTTGCTGCATTAAATCTGCTATTAAATCATTTACTCACTGGCTTTCTAAGCCTGTCACTCCTGTGCATATTCTGGTATCCAAAAGTGTCAGAAATCCCATCAGAGACAGCAGCAGAAAGCAGAAGGCTTTTACAGAGCTGCCTTTTTGCTCATCTCTACCCTGTGTCACCTAAAAGTATCATCATTCATTTCTTCCGGCACTCCTAGCAGGAGTATGAGGGTCCTAAGTGTCTACTGTGCATAACCTTGTTAACACTGTATGTGTGCTTTTTCAGAAGGGACCTTTCATAGGCAAATAAACCTGACTTCATGCCTAAGGGCATCTGACAGTGGTGGATGGGACTTGAGAGGACAAGAGGACTCCGCAGAACTTAATATTACATGACAGTCAGCGTAGCTACTTGGCTCTGAAGCTCACTTTACAGAGGAAAGTTACAGTGTTACAGTGTCTGATTATACTATAAGTTATAAGTTTTCTTGAATTTCAATTTAACAGATCTGGTTAAGTTGCTAATCTCATTTTCTGGCTAACCCATTGTAAAGGCTGTTAAGCTACTAGCATTATTGTGGCCTTTCGTAACTTGTAAGAAGGTGGTAATGCATTCTGGCACTGCCACGTACTAATCTCATCTCAGCACTCTCACATGTATCAGATGGCAAAACCAAATGACTAGCATATGTCTGTTAATTTATATGTATTTATAGTTTTATTTTATTTTATTTCTTTAATATTATTTTATTTATCTCCTGATTGGCTGATTGTAGTAATGAGGAAGATTTCTAGAGACTAGTCTTGTGCCTCTCTTCACTTTACTAACTGATTTACCACTTGCCATAACTGCAGTGTTAACTGTTTGTATAAAGGGAATTATAAACATTTCTGGAACATTTTATAATTTTTTATAGTTTGTGTGAGTGCTTGAAGCAGTTTTTAGAGAAAGGCAGCAGCTATGGAGAAATATCTTGGTACATCCCTCAGCTTTGCAAAGTTCCATCAGAGGTTAATTAAGGCTAATCACGATGGTTTCTGAGATTAGGGCCTCAGTGCCTCTGTGGACGTTATTAGACTGTGGTCTGATAGAAAGAGTTCAGCAGAGGAAAAGCCCCAATTTACTATTTGAACGTGCATATAATAAGATTAGAGACACATAGGGGACTAATTATGCAGTAGCTCCAGGTTAATTACAGGATAGAAGACTGTCCTATGATGACTCTTCTTACCTTTCCCTGCAGTTCAGGCTGAATCTCTGTTCTACAGATAGACTATTGTTGACCTCGCATACCCAGAACAAAATTATTTTAAGGTTACACAAATAACTTTTTCTTTCAGGCTTTCAGAATATTGTGTACAACCAAAAGAAACTTATAAAAACAGATAATTATATAAAACTAAGCCGCAATATGTAGCTTCAAGATCGAAAACTGGAAGATGATTGCTACCTCAACTTGTGCGTGAATTCAGCTTTTACAAAATAATACCGTATAGTTTTTGTTGACACTGAGGTTGTAGTTGTGTTGTTGCAGTAGTGTTAAACTGGACTGTCTAAATCTATTACACGACAAATTAACATAGGTAATTACTCTATGTTCTGCCTAGCCCCCTCCTTCCTGCTCTCCTACACTGTTCTGCACACCAGAATGCTCATTCAGTGACACTCTGTCACCAACTCCTTGGCTACTCTGTAAAAGGCTGTTTCTGTTAATAGCTTTGTCTTTACAGGTCAGCTCAGGTTATGGGTACTTGTCTGTTGTGTGGCTTTGTACAGCTGGAGTCTGCTTACCTTTACTGGGCTTTGTGTTGAGTACGTGAAAGTGTTGGCGTTAAAAGCAGCAGACACGCTGGCACTGACAGAGGAGGCGTCGGACAGCTCCCAGGCTTCCAGCACGTCCTCATGCCGTCACTCTCACCTTAATCCAAACTGAAAAGACAACACATTCTAGCGATACAAATTCAGTGACTTGAGAGCTGCCTCCGTCGCCTGCGGGGAATTAGAAATGAGATGAGTCAACTGTTTCTCTTCACTTCTGCCCTCTTTGCATCTGCGAGCTTCTGTTATTTGTGCATATACCCAGCTTTGGCACAGTGATGAAAACACTAAAGGGCAAACAGCTGTAGCAAAGATGAAGTTCCTTTGTAGATTTGACTTGAAGACTTAATTTCTAATTTTCTAATTTTCTAATTTTCTAATTGCTAATTTCTTTTAGTGGAAAGATATATTATTGATCCCCTGAAATTCCCCTTTGGGGATCAATAAAGTATCTATCTATCTATCTATCTATCTATCTATCTATCTATCTATCTATCTAAAGGACAAGAATAAAGGGAATATACACAAATTCTAAATACTGCTGAAGTAATGTTGAAATGTTGAAAGACTCTTTCCACTAAAAGAAATTAGCCGGATTATTATTTGAAAAAAAGAAAAAAAGAAAAAAGCCCATGAGTTCAAACTTAATATAGTTGCACTTAAAATCCATTAAACACAGTATACTGTTGTCATTGTCTTTGCATTATTCTGCTGTCAACAAGGTATGGTACCACCAGATATAGTTTGTGGCTGACATTATCCTAAATTGCATATCAATCCCAACTATGACATCTTAAAAGATACTATGACTCAGTAAGTGCTTAAGCCAGGAATTTTTAAGTGGTTGATGGTCAGCCAAGTAAATTTGATCTCTGGCCATATAATAGCTTATGTGTAGGGTGGGGGAATCAGACTTTATTCAGCATGAGAATCACATTAAAACAGCTCTTTACTTTCTGTGACGCGCGGAATATGTTGCCGCTAATTTATGCACTTAAGGTCTTTACACTGTTTAATGAGGTCAATTGGATTACCTATAGACTTTTTTCGCGAAGTACAGTGCTCAATCTGGGTGTCAGGCGAAATAACACTTCTCACCTTTGGTTTACAGTGATGACCCTCTCTGGCGTTATAATCCAGGCTTCAGAGGCTTCAGAGTAAAAGCCTTATGAGATATGTGAGGTCAGATGGATGTCTGATAGCAAGGATGGGCCTCTAGGATACGGAGGATTAACAAGTCTACTGCCATGGTGACAAAACTGCCAAAAGAAAAAAGAAGAGTGTTCAATCCACACGCCATAAACTTCTCATCAGTTTACCTTACCTAGCTAACACAATTCTCTAGGAAATCTGCTACACATTTGACAGCTGAAAACCATGCACTACTCTAAGTTGATGTCCAGGCTTTTCAAATGTTTCCATATTTTTCCCAAAAGCTGGAAAAATTCTGGCTTTTGTTGTAACAAGTAAATACAAAACAGTAAAGCATAACTGAATGTATGTTACTGATTGTTACATATTACGTTTTTAAAGATATACCAAACTTAAATGGATTATTCTAGTTATTACCTCAATTCAGCAATAACAGAACATGCAATCCAGTGTTCTCCCAGACAATGGTAGATCACTAAAATCCTCTTTGTACCTGACATTTCAATTTGTCCTAAAACTTCCGCTTGAGATTAAATGGATTTTCACAAGAAAACAACCAAAGGACTTGAGGACAGTTCAGAAACTTAACCTCATCAAACCTCTAAATCCAGTTCCAAAACGAGAACATGCGTTGTCATGTTTGGTCACATCTCTCAGCCTATAAAGAAAGGTTCATTGTCACAACTTTTGTCAATATAATTGTCCATTTATGAAATGCAGCAGAACATGGCCGATTTTTCTCGTGACAGATATTTTGAGTTATCACGACAGAGAAAATGTAGCATGTAAATGAACCCCAGAATCAAATGGATTTAGTGATCAGGAGCCAAACCTTCTTTTCTGTTCACTCATTCCTGGAAAGGGGGAATATGCTTGGAGAGCCAGAGGATAGCGAGTAAGCCACTTGAAGCCATCTGTTTTTTAAGTGTCTCACTTAAGCTCAGCAAAATATCAGTCATGGTACGTCATGCACTGAGGATACAGGATAGCCATAAATTTTGGCTGTTGCATTCACTGTTACTGGGGGACATGAAAAGCAGCATTCAGTAGCTATATTTTGGAGTCGGTTTAACACTAACACTTGTCTTAAGTGACAGTTTATTGGGATTAATGCAATTAATTTATTATATTAATCCTAAATCTAGATCACGCACAAGTGTCAGTAAATTATTTTTAGCCTGTCAATGTCTATTAATGGAAAAGTTATTTTTGCTATTAGGATTTAATAGATCAGATCTCTCACTCTTCCAAAACCCTGGGGCATTTAGGGACAAGAGAAGGTAAATCTAATTTTGTATAACACAATTTTCCTATGACGAAGTACCATACACTGATGATATCATAATCTCATATTATCACCAATACACAATGTATTTGTCAAAACATTTACAACATTACAACAAAAAATGTATTTTTATTGTGATTAAGCAATATTCTATTAAATACAAATTTAAATTATGAATATTCTATAAAATCAAACATGAAATGGCTGCGATTGGTCTCTTGTTGGACCCACTCACATTTTTGAGGCAATTCTGTAGCTCTGCCAACTTTGAGCTTTTTTAACTTCTGTTCTTGTTTGTCAGCCATGACAACTTTAGGCATGTATCAGAGCTGTGTTTTCGTGAGTTAAGCAAAAGCAGTCAGACCCAAAATTTAGTTTTTTGAGCTGAAGCAACTGGGTTGACTGCCCCCTTGAAATTTTTCTGTGAGCAAGAGAGTGGACTGAGACACAAGAGAGAGAAGGGGATTGTGGATCAAGACACTGGACTTTGTGAGCAAGCCATGGTCCAGAAACGGAGGATGATGAGTATACCAGGGGTGAAGACGCTATCTATCTAAATTATTTCAGGCCTAATAAAAAAAAGTATACAGTGAGAACTAACGAAAGGCCCATGGCACCCTGGCCAACAAAACAGACCCTAAAATTTGGAGGCATCAGTGTGGAGCCAGACCTTGTGACCAACCACCAAGGGAAGTCATTTTGTTGCAACAAGCCCCCTATTCATCAGCTATCATCAAGCTCGGATAAAAAGTGTAATTATAAACAATCTGATTTATCACGAGATGCCTGTTAACCAGACCAGTGCCACAAAGCAGATTTCAGGACATTTGTCACATAAATACAAGAAAAAATGAAAGTGGGAATTGCTGGGAGTCTAATCTTTTACAAGACTGCAATAAAACAAAAAATCTTTTTATGTTGAAAACAGTGTTTGGTCACGATCCTGCCTTCCTTGAGTCAGAGCAAGGGGACAAAAGGAGGGCATGTCATCTCCCATCATGTGGGGAAGTCATTCTCTTCATAGCACTTACTCTGGAGCCTCCCAAGAGTGGCAGAGGCAAGCCATTAAAGTCTTGTTGAAACACTACTGATACTGTCAAAAGGAGACAGGGGACATGGAGAGAAGTGAGACAGGCTCCACCAAAGGCTGTGACACTCTCACACTCACAACTCTCACTGCTCCTGTCCATAGCAAGAGTGTGGAGGTGCCAGATGAACATCTGTCTAATTTAATCATTGTAATTTCATGGGACAACCTTAGGTGAGATGCAAGGTTGGGAACTATGGATGTTTGTTGTATGGGTTATGGAGAGGAAAGAAAGAGTGAGAGTAGCAGTCCTAAAATAGTGTCTGTGGCATTAGGGCACCACAAGCTACCAGAATATCTTGAATATAATCTCTGTGACCCCTCGCGTCCAGTATGGAGGAACATGTTCCTCCACTCTTTAATTAATTCATTCAGTTTTTACTAGATTTGTCAGCAGTGATCAATCTCAAGGGACTCAAATCACCAAGAATATGGTGGTCCATTCAAAGCCTTACCAGTGAAGAGTTAAAAAACTGTTGTTGGCACAAATCTGGCACAGTGTCTTTGGAGGCACCCTTGTCCCACTCCATGGATTTTGTCAATTTAATGCCAAATATAATTAAAAAATTAAATCACACACACACACACACACACACACACTGAATCAAATGACCACAGTGGGGAGTTTCTTTTGTAAAAATAAATTAATAAATAAATCAGGATGAATCAAGAGGCACGATGATTTCCATTGTGGGAAATCCACCATTTATTAATCCACTATCCACTTAGGATAGACGGTTCTTAGTTACAACCACTTCTGATCAGGGGTCTGCTGCATTCAGTCTCATGCATCTTTCCACTGAATCCATCATAATTTCATGAATATAAGTGAAAAGAGAGCTTTAACACTGTTGACATGGACATGGACTGTTTGCCACATACAGTTTGCTTACCAAGTAACTCCTTGTTTGCGCTGATGACGCTTATTTATAGGAAAAATGCGGGGGGGAGTAGGGGGAGAGGTGGTGAACACTGTGATGCTCGACTGGCTGATGTACAGTGACACAGTGTCTGCAGTAAGAGGGGAGTGTTGCATGTTAGGCAGGTCAGCAGATGCTGGGCTGACAGTCAATGAAATATTCAAGTCAAAGACACTGATGTCGGGATGTCTCAGAAACAGGCTATGGGTAAGGATAAGAAATGTGTGCCTAAGGTATAGAGCATACGTCACTGGGAAAATATTACATCACAAGAAAAAAAATACCAGGGATGTTTTTCATTTACCTAATTTCACTTATGACATAAGTTAAGTTTTTGAGACTAATAGAAATAGAATAGAAAGGTTGGGGTACAATCTAATTAGCACTGGCCTAATTTCTTTTAATTGACCTATAAAATCCGATGACACCTTCCACCTTGCTCTTTTGAAAGGGTCAATCTTAAAAGGATTACAACAGGTATCGGATTTTCTCAAGAGTTTCTTATCCTCACTTGCAAAGATCAATCAGTGTTGCAAAACTACCATACATATGCTTTACTGTCCAGTGGAGTAAAAATCTAATATAAATATCATGATACTCTTTATTTTTTAATATAATTCAGTATATTTCAGTTGTCTAAGGAGGAGGACTTTGATCATGCAGTCCACATTTAAAACAACTTATTGTTTCTATTCACCAGGTCTCTTAAATAAAAAAAGTAATTGAAACACAGGACGTGTTTAAGATTTGTACAATGTCAACGCAAGGATTGCTTGCTCACGTGTTCCAGAGAGTTTGACCATAATGCAGTTTGCACAGGTGTCATGGAACTGTAGCTTTGAACTTCTCATCATTGTGAACACTAACAACTTTTCTCTTAACTTAAGCTTGGAAAGAGCAGTTAACAGATATCACCCCAACGTCCACATACTTGCTGAAAAAATCTGCTATGTACTGATTGTACAACTACAAACTATGCAATCTAGCTATTCAACTACAAGCCATGTGGCAAGGATTAAAGAGTCTAGTTAATGACAAATGTCCAATGCCTTCACATTACTGCCATCTCCTGGACAATGGAATAACTGCCACTGAGAATATAACCTCTATTTGCAAATGGTACAGTAGCAGAATACAGGCACTATGGACAATGTCGATCGACAAGTCTGTTGGCTAAACAGAAACATGCTAAAATGAGAGCCAGGCAGCAACTTGCTTGAGTAAAAAGAAACATGCTGAGGTCATTAATGTCTTGCACAAGAACACAGAACACAGAAACCACAACAGATATGACAGCAACAACTGGAAAATGAGAACTTTATTACAACACACAGACGCTGTATATTCAATCACTTTTAAAGTATGTAATTTATACAGTTAGTCCTGAAAACTGATTGTAGTGGATATGAAACCAGACCCAAGCATAGTAATAGTCAAAACACACAACATGCTCTTTAACATCCATTGGCTATGGACATTTAACAAAATACAGAGTATATTTGAGCATGCCACACTCCTGAAAAAACTCATCACTTTGCATAATAATATACTGTACAAACTTCTATTGCATATTGATGTACTGTACAAAATCAACAAACTGCTCTCAAATATAATTGGAAAAAATAAAACACACAGAAGTTCTGTTTGCTGCAGTGTGAATGATAAAATGACAATGATGTAAAACTGAACTGCATGAAAAATGGTTGAGGTTGGGCCACAGGTTACACTGACATGTTTCAAAGTTTGGGCCTCCAATATAAAAACATATGAAAAGCACCTCTGACTCATCTGTGCTAAGGCAACCATGACACTTTTTTATAAAAAGGAAGACAAACAAATCAGCTAGAACAGTAAGTAAGCTGCCATTATAACAAGTTCAAATGGTTTTTCACTTTGTAAGTCAGCACAAATCTAGCACTTCCCCTATTCAACATATGTTTCACATGGTGTTGAATGTGTGGATTAAAACACAAGTTATGGATGCAAAATGTAAGAAGAAAGAGGTGGACACATTGTAACTGTGTCTTAGTGCCTAGAGGAAACTTAAATGAACAAGAAAATCAAGGGTAATACAGAATCTAAACTACCTTCTAGTGAGGCAGAGGTGTTGATCTTGACTATTACAGTAGATAACAATCTAATACAGGCAACTACCTTTCTTTCTGTCTCCACTATTTAAACTAACGTACCTTTAAAAGGGCCCAAGGTTTCAAAATATCAATACAATATAACAATAAACCTAGCCAGCAAAGAATTAAAGTACCATTAACAGGACCAGTTCACGCAAATCTCACACACACACACACACACATTGATCTACGCCCTTTAACACCTTCTCACAAGCTATGGATACGATTAATCAATTAAAAAAAGAGTATCAATTGTGATCATGACAGTACATAATTAAACACTGATAAAGGCAAAACAATATAGACTCAATCAATACCCGCGTAATTCCCTCAGACCACCGCTTGTTAATTTTTTTCCGCATTATTTTGTACTCAATTATAATTACAATTATAGCAACCATTGCAAATGGACAACATGAGATGGAAACAAACCACCAACAATAGTAGCACATTTGATCTAAAGGAAGGATCCCAAACAGCTAGTCTGAAGTGTTAACCCCATTCAAGGAAAGACTGGAATGCTGCAGAATCCAAAAAGTTAAAACAGTCTTTAATTCATTTCATAAAACTCTAAACTGGAAGATCACAGCTGTCACAATTCTGGTGATTTAATGTTATCTTAGTTTGTGGCTATCCAACCTTTTCAAAATATGTCTTTTGGATATACTATACATACATACATACTAAAATATATTGAGTGAATCTGAAATGTATAATTTCCACAAACATAAACATTTTGAATCGGGGCAAAACAAAAACATCAAAAGAGAAACACATTTACAATCTTGAATTGAAGAGTCTGTATAAAAAGTATACATCTAGGAATAGGCCTGTGGCACACCTGGTACATGAGCAAAGTTGATATGATGCAGATTATCCATCATCTCTCAGGCAAAAACAAGATTCAGCACACGCACAAGGCAGCGTTGTGGTGCTGTGGTAGGATACCGCGTTCCTCAGAGGAGCTTCTTTCTCTCTTTCGAGCACGCGATTGTTCATTCTTCACTTTGCTATGAGGCATCTTCTGAGGGAGACTTTTGTCGAGGGACCGGCCAAACCGACGGTGAGGAGCTCTAAGGTCAGAGGACGTGTGCGAAGAATGGCGAGACCTTTTTAATGCAGGAGCAGAAACAGCACGGTCCATTGGGGTTGTTGGGTCTTGCTTTTCGAAAACATTCATTGAACCATCAGAAGGGGGCGGTGTAGCCCTTTCAGAGCTAGCATCGGGTGAGAGCTGTGAGATGGCACAGAAAGCTGCTTCTTTCAGCCCAAATGCCTGCTCCAGAGTTGTGGAACCTTGTTTGAATGGGGAGGGAGCATCCACTGCATCACTGAGCTGCAAAAAAGCAAATCAAACAATGTACTGAAATTCATTTTTTACATTAAAATGTGAATTCATTGTTTTTTCTTGTCAAAAATGAAGAAACAGAACTTGCCAATCATCAATCAAACACTAAAAATGACACACAGAGATGAAAGCTGTTACAAATGGACACAAATTAAACTCATGGAATTAAACAATATTGTGTTAAGATTATGATAATGTGTCTCATTTCTATTCCCTTTTAAGTATTATGGAGGCAGAATGGGAAAGAGAAAAAAACCCTCTGCTACAGTTAAATATTGGGCAACGTATTTGAATATACTACTACAATTCCCAAGCAGATTAGACTAAGAAACAAAAATGGGATTTGTTATTTTTGGATCCAAATAGATAAATATTGCCATCAGAATCAATAAGACAAGCCTGGCAAATTCAGTTACATTTACATGTTTGCTGGCCATATTGACACTTTTGATGTATTTTTATAACTGAGCAGTCACCTCACTACCACTCCAGGCATGTCCATCCCTCATGTTCTTCTCCATATATCTCATCTTCGTCATAAAACATGCCATCCTCATGCTCCGCCTGTTGGCCCCGAAAAAATACAAAATAAAAGTAATTTGGTGAACCAGTGGTCCACTGATGGAAACTGTTGGTCTGACCTTAAGTCAGCAACGATTGGTGTCTATGGACCATCATATTGTAACTCTTGGAAGTATTGAAATGACAATAAGAATTAACTGGGATAGATAAAAGACAATACAGTGAGTACCAAACAACAAACAGACAAAATCATTCAGTGTATTTTTCCATTGGCAGGATGGTTCTGACCCATCAGTGACCAACTCTGCAATTGGAAAATATCTGTCATTTTGCTATATGACTTGCTTATGGTCCTAATGAAACATTACAAAAGGAGAACCAACCAAACCAGAGCTATTGCACTGACCTTTGGGACCTCACATGTGTTATAAGGAGTTCCTGGGTATGGGACATGATCTATTCCTGTAGCCATGTCTACAACAATCTCATCTCGATGCATAGGGATGGATGGGCCTCCACGCTCCTGCAAGGCCAGGACGATAACTGTTGTGTTGTCTGCACGGAGCATGCGCTCTTTCCAAAATAGTAGGGCTGTGCATCCCAACCGGCGGGCGCAAGACATTCCCTTAGGTCCCTAGAAAAAAAAAAAAGTTTAAAAGGTTTTTTAATACTTACAAATATAATATATACATATATATATATATATATATATATATATATATATATAATACAATCTAAATTCTATTGCTTTCAGCTTCCAAATATAAATAAAAATACTAATGGCGATTCCAAAATTTTAACTATTTTAACTTTTAAAATCACATTCAACACTACATAATTAATTGTTAAACTAAACTTGTCAAAATAAAAGGCTGCTGTAGTATATTAGCTGCATTTTTACATACCACCATTTTATCATGGCTGTAACACATATTAACAGCGTTCTTGGGTGGCATCATATTCCATAGTCCATCACTTCCGAGGATGATGTAGCGATGGCGTTTGGGGTCAAGGGTCATTACAGTGGTATCGGGCTCTGGTGAAACCACAAACTCTCCACTGTAGAAATCATAGCTCCAGAGATCACCTGTACCAGATATGAAAATCTATCACTTTTGGGGAATTATGCAAAACATATTAACAATATTACTGATATTACTGTATAATTTTATGGACACTAATCCCCAAATAGTACATTTTTACCGAGGGAACGGGCCACAGCCAGGAAAGGGATCTGGTCAATGACTGTGCTCCTCCTCACAGGGCCATTATGGGTCAGCCTGGGTCTCTTCCACACAACACGATTCACTCCAGATTTCTTCATTACACTACAGGTTACAAGAGCAATGCAACCCACTTCAAAATACAAGCTTCACACAATACAGTAATGTTGAAAAGAACAAATGCAAGAAAATATCTGCCCTCCATGTCATTATTTGACCACCTAACATAAGTTCGCTATGAAGTCCTTTCCACCAACTCACCTTCCACCTAATCGTTCAATCCGTTCTTTTTCTTTAGGAAGTTCAGGTTTATGGTCTTGTGTTACTTCAAGTGCCTGGAGTGTGATATCAGACTCATTTTCTTTCACTCCAACCACTACTGCTGAATCCCCAACATGGGCAACATACATGTGAACCCCACGGATCACAATCACACTGGCTGTGGTGCCTGACGTGCTGGGCAGGCCGGTAATAGTCTTTGGCCACTCCGCTGTAAGGAAAAAAGATAAATAGAAAGAATTATTGCTAGTCACAGATCACAGTTTGCGCAGGGAATACTGCTGGTGGTATGTGTACATACAGTAGTAGAATTCCAAAATGTTGTTAAAATAGTTTAATCGAATCTAGTTACAAAACATCAAATCACACTACTAAAATATAAATAATATGGTTTCTTAAAACAAAAGTATAGCTGGCAACATTAAGTAAGGCAGAAGTACCGTACTGGACTTAAGAGTATGTCTAAGTTACACTGTATACCAATGAAGTTATAAGAGGATTATCAATATTAGAAATTAGTTAAGTTGTCATAAAGATGTTAATATTGTTGAGCCAGAGCAGAAGGACTCTTCTCATCATTGAAACAGTCTACCACAAACGTGTTAGCACACACATGTAAACAAACATGTAAACTTCAGTTCAGTCTGCAAACAGGTCAGAGGCAAATGTGCACGTCTGCACATGCTTCACTTCATTTCTGCATCAGCTATACAATCTGCAGCCTTTAACAGTAACCACAGGGCTTTGTGTGGTTCTGTATCATCTTCATGTGTCCTCTGTACTCTACTGAATTACACTACACCTGTTTTTCACAGCATCAATAGGAGTTTGATAAAAGTAAAATAACTGCTTTAGAACCAAACATTGAAGGAAAGTCTGACAAATTAAAACAATGTGAATCAAGTAACGACAACGAACTACACACTACATCACCATCACTGATTCTGATATGCAGAGATAAGAGGGGCTGTTGCAGCAGGATGACTGTACAGCATAAGCCAAGTTTACTTCAGTAAATCAGGTTTATTTTGTCATAATGCAGGATTAAATATCTTTGACCCACATTACCACCGAAATCTCTGCGGTCTCATGCTGTTTAGGCGAGCCTTTTTACCTCAGGCTTAAGCAGTATTACACTTTAACATTAAAATAAATCACCGCATTTTCTCCATAATTCCACCTCAATTCAGCTCATACCTGCACAGATCTTGTGTACTTCTGTCAATGTCGGTGTTCACTGGTGATCTACAACATGCTGCCAAATGCTCTCGTTGGCTTTGAGCTTTTCATATTTAATTATTTTTATCATTAGTTTAATACGTGCTGCTCTGTGGCTGTGAACGTAACTGTTTGATTTCTCTCTCTCTCTTGACTTTATAGTGATTTGATGCTATCTGGGCTTCATTTCTCAGGTCTGTGTTTTTAAAGTGATGAATAAGGAGTTCATGATGCCGGCTTGAATTACCCTGATCACATTGGTCCCAAGTTGGCTTTATAAAGTAATGTGCAAAGGTTTTAGGCACTTCTGATGTTTAGATTCCTAACCATCATGTGGTTACATGAGGGAGGTGTTTGACTGGTCCCAAATTTGTTGTGCAGCATGACAACGACCCCAAGCGCACAGCCAGCATCATAAAGAACCTTCAGCAACAAGAACATGTAGTCCTGTAGCCAGGACTGGGTTAAGAAATCTTGAGGCCCTAGGCTGCTAGCATTTGGGGCCCTATTTGTCACCTTAAAACAAGTAAAACATTTTAT
>JAUMHL010000006.1:6569124-6586281 GCA_032362345.1 Sandelia bainsii | reverse complement strand
ATATGTAAAAAACAATGCTGTATCCATGGTAACGTGTTGCCTTCAGAGAAAGTCACCAAAAACCCTCTCACAATCACAGGAGATCAGAAAGATCCCAGTCAGTTCACTTCATCACCTCAGAAAAGCACAAAACACAAGTTAGAGGAAGATAGACGACAAAAACTCCACAAAACTAACAAAAACAACACACAAAGAGGAGCTGCTGTAACAGGCTGCCACCAAACAGGCGCCATTATAGAACTACCGAAGGTATGAAGTTACTCTGTCAGTGAGCAATGAAAAAGTACAGCATCTGCTAGCATTGTAATATAAATGAGCGCACTAAAAGAAATTACTTGTCAAGTTGAGTTGAATCAATGGATCCATTTATTATTACATCCCTTGACCTGTGAATGCCTTCCACTGGGCATGAGGTGTTCACCTGAATGGGATGAAAGAGTTTGCTGCAGTAGGTCATTGGCATTTGCTTCTTTCCCCTTAGCATTCAAATTCTTTCAGATGTTTATATTGCTGTTTAAACAACACGTCAATATTTGCAGGTACAACATTCATATGCAGCTAACAGCTGTATTGTTACTTGTCTCAGTCTTGATGCTGACATGAGGGTCATTCATCCTCAGGGGCCAAAGGTCACTTCCCCTTGTGGCTGATCTATGGAATCATCTGTTACCCAAGGCGAGTTGTTCTCACTACTCACTCGACTATGACTTGTCACTCTGTGTCCTGACAGAGCTTCTCATACTTTTAATATCCTTTGTCTTGCTCTGATAGCTCCCTTGATGAATCATGGTGGCAATGATGAAAGCCTGTATTTTGTCTGATCACAGATTTCCCCCAAAAGACAAATGTCAGTGAAAACTTGAGTCTTGATAAGACATTTTCTGTTTTAAATTAGGAGACAGTGAGCCTTGTATGTCAAAGTATGTGATGCATGACTTTGCTTGATTGGCAGTGTGAGTAAATCAAGTCTGTCTGTCTCAATTGTGCAAGTCACTTTCTCCACATACCTCCCACTGTGGCGTTGTGGATTTAGACCCTAGTTCTTATGCACAAAACAGTCAGTGAAACATACTTCCTGCTTGTGCCCCCTGCTTTCTCTCAGCTCCCTGAGCTGTAGTACTGCACAACCGATGGCTAACCACCACATAGAACCTACATTGTACAAATTTATAGATAGATACAGATTCATACGGATAAAAATATCTTCTGTGTTAAACATGCCTTTGTTTAAAAATAACCAATACAATGCCAAACTAAATGTTGTACCTCTAGCATATAAAACCCTAATAATACAGGATGTATTAAGTTATGTGGGAAAATGCAAGACACAACATGTTCCTTCATATGCTACAGGTGCAGTGAAATAGTTAATAGTTTCATTGCAACTTGCATCTAAGAGAAATAACTTCAATTGTCTGCCCTGCACCTTTTAACATGGTGCACTTAGTGCAATATATTGTTTTGCATATGTTTCTCTGTAAGATCACAAGGGATTGGGTCATGCTGTACACATACAGAACAAGGGAAAAACGAGGTGGGCAGATGGGTGGTATTGGTAGGTTGGATGGGGGTATGCCAAAAGCACATTGTGTTCACACTCTGGTGCTTTCTAGAGTATGTGATATGTGTGCTGTGGTATATGGAGAGCTCCTGCTCTGTCTTACTGACAAGATCTTAGATGGTAAGCTGTGATTATTCCCCAATAGAGGGAAGAAGAAGAGGGAAGGAGAAATCAACAGCCCCTTCTCCTTTGATCTGCAGACCCTCAGTTAGCTCAGATGCTGTGCAGATGACTCTTTCAGATATTTTATTTTCATTTCTTTCAGTAAGGGCAACTTGGCATGTGTTGAGCACAAGTGCTTGTATGTATGCATTTGTGCATAATTATTGAAGTGTACAATTATGTGGAAAATATGTACATAAATGACACAGTACGAGGAAACTCAAAAGGTGGGAGCAGGTCATTTCTATTAAACTAAGGATCAACTCAAACATAGATTAACCTGTCCTACTGACAGAACTTACTATGTACTTAGTTGCATAGAAGAGTACTCTGCTGTGCTTTATAAAGTGTGTATGCTGATTACACACACTGCTAATCTTTACATAGTGCATCCCCTGACTTGGTTTTCTTTGTTTTCATTCTATTCACTATTCCTTTCCTAGTCTTTTCATTTCAGGCTTTAGATTTGGCTTTAGATTTGCAAGTGTTAAAGTAACATTTTTCTATTCCATTCTGTTTCACTCAAAGGTTTTTTTCTCCCAAAGGCATATTCTTAAATTACATCTTGGATTTATTATGTGATTTGCCTTTTACATGCCTGTTCTGTCATACTCCTTTTTGTTGTCCCCAGAAGATATCTTGGCTAAAACAATGCAATGTTATTATTACCACCCACATTTAATATTCATCCCTCCACAAAATGCAATCTTCCTTGCTCATAATGTTAGCAATATATCCATTTGAATATCCATTGACTCTTGTAACAGCAGATTTCAGCATTTTTGTCATATTGAATATTATATTGTCATGGAATATTATTGTTTGTGGTTTTCATAGTTTTTGAAACATCAGCAACAACTGACTGACAAAATCTACATCACATGTTATTTTACTCACCAATAACAACATTACCTTTCACATATTAATATTAACCACATTTAGAGTGAAGCAGACCAGTGATACCCCTAAATGTCTAATTATACTCTGAGAGACTAAACTTTGAGTAAAAAGCTAACATCAACATGATAACATGCTTTTAATAATAGTGCTAATATGATGCTTTTTAGTAGCTATAATTTTTATTATGTTCATCATCTTAATTTAGTATGTTAGCATGCTAACATCTGCTAATTCGCAATTAACACAAAGTACAGTTGGAGAATACTAAGATCCTTAGTTTTCTTCATCTGTGGATGGAACATGGATATTTGTACAAAATCTAATGGAAACCCAAAATAAAAAATGTAGACTTCAGTAGTGGACGAGTGACTGACCAGCAAACCAATATTGCAATTCCCAGCATGGCTAATAATAAGTAGTGGTTCATATATCTTGTTTCAAATCTTCTTATGTTCCAAAAAGAGACACATGAATGTCATGCATTTTTTTGTTATTCTTGAAAGATTAAACCTCCTCCCTCTTTAAAAATCCAGAAAAATGATCAAAACTAAGCCAAAAACACTGAACATGTACAGCAGCCCTTGTCATATTTCATATTCCTTTTAATTTTGACTTAACTTAAAACATATCACTAGTATAAAACCAAAGACAGTAAGAAAACCTACCCACTGTATGCACAGTATAATCACTTCTTTTGCTCAAGTTCTGGCATAGTTACAATGTTGGCTATTGGTGTGCATTTCTCAGAACAATTAAAGTGGCGCATGGAGTCGGTGGCCACAGGGTACCAAACACCCCAGGAATCTGGCTGTCCATCAGACAGTTAGGATTGGTTGCAAAGCTGTTTGTACCACAGATGGCTGATCAGTAGAACTGACTTCCTCTTTCTCTCGCCTGGCACTGTCACTGTGTCTCATCACCATTCCCGCATGAGAGCAACGGTGTGTTTTATGTTGTGTTTGCATGTGTGTGTATGTGGAGGCATGTATTTGTTCGGGTGCTTAAGACTTGGAGGTGCAGCAGGTAAATGTTTGAATGGTGTTTGACTTGGTTTATGTATGAGCTCATGAAATTTAAATGGGGCACAAAGCATACCCCCTCACATTTTGCACAAAGCACACATAGAGAGCATGTTTAAAATGTACTGTAAAAGCTCACTTGTGTGTTGGTAGGAAAAGCAACACTGAAGCAATAGTAATCTGTATTCCCTTGCTATGTGTGGATTGGACCAGACTGAAACAAACAGACTCAGAGTTTGGCAGTGTGCTGGAAGGGTTTCAGAGCAAAGTCCATCTGTCTGCCTCTCTTCTTTATAGTGGAACTTCACACAGGAACTTGGTTCTACATACTTGCCAGCAGGGTTTGTGTGATTTTACTTTGTGAAAGGAATTGTATGAAACCTCCTTAAACCATAAAATGTTTGACTGTAATAGAATTGTGTTCATAATGCCATGGATTGTCAGGGAAATTACACAAAAGTAAGCCACAGGCGGAAAAAAAAAATGCACAATAACAATAATGCAATTGTGTTGATTTCAAGGTTTTTGACCCCTCCCCTTCCCTCTTAGAACTATCATTACATTAAGACAAAATAAAAGTGTTTTGCAATGTTTTTTGCACACGTTGCATGTTTTTTTCCAGGGCAGCATGGTGGTGTAGTGATTAGCACTGTTGCTTCTCAGCAAGGAGGACCTGGGTTCGAATCCTCAGGTCAGCTATGCCTTTCTGTGTGGAGTTTGTATTCTCCCCAAGTCTGCGGGGGTTCTCTCTGGGTACTCCAGCTTCCTCCCAATGTTAGGTTAACTGGTGACTGTAAATTGCCCATAGGTGTGAATGGTTGTCTGTCTGTGAGATACTGGTGACCTGTCCAGGGTGTACTCCGCCTCTCGCCCAATGACCCCCTGTGACCCTTCAGAGAACAAGCGGTTAGGATAATGGATGGATGTTTTTATTCCTACAACATGTCTCAGGTTTAGCTCACATGTTTCAGTTTGAATAAGAATTTAAGAACACTTTCTCCTGTCTTTCTCACCCAGGTTTTTGAAAACCTTTCAGGCACTCTGAGCCATTAGGGACCATGGGGACTCTACGATCGCCCATTTTACTCCTTCTCATTAACCTGCTCTGTGTCAGCCAGATGCAGCAGGGTCACGCCAGGCCCATTTCATCAGGTAAGAATGTCTAATATGTATGAGAAAAGGAGGAAGAAAGAGAAATATATTTTAAAATTCTGTATTAATACAGGGAAGGCAACACCTTGCAGGTGCAGTTATGCTGCCCTCAAGTGGTCGAAATTTTAAGGACAGAACTCTGGATGTGTATTGATGTCTTTTCTTTCCTTAATTTAAAATGTTTACAAAACAGGCGATCTAGATTAGTAACATTTCAGTTACACCTTAATCAATATGCATTAGTGCATACAACATTGTTTTAACTGTGCAAACTCTCTTTTTGTACTTGTTGGACTTTCACTGATTATACACACCTCATGATGCCTTTTGCCTTTTTAATTAAACTACCTATATTCATTAAAAATAAAATACTGAAAATTGCACTGTTACGGTAATATGTGTGATGATAACACACAGGGTACATTTCAATGTGCAACAAGTCATTTTCTTCAGAGGAAGGTGGCTAAAAACACAGTATAATATCTGTAATATCATAATATTTATATAAATACTAATCCAAATCTTCTTTATTTTATTTTAGATATTAGTTATTTAGCTTAACTCATTTAGGTTTTCTTTGGATTTTAAGTCACACTGTATCTTGCCATGTGCTGGAGTCCATGAACATACTGTCACACAAACTGTACAAACTTATAACCTGAATGAAACTGACACAATTATTTATTTTATTAGTTATTAAATTGAATTTATATATTTAATGTTATGGCCTGTTAAGTACATTGTTAAAACCTGTAACATGGTATAAAAAGCAGCATTCTTTGTTTTTGTGCTGCTTGTTTGGCCTAAATTTCAGTGATGTGTATTAGCACTCTTTAGTGGTACACTTTAACAATATCCATGACAACCTCATCACAGCCAACCCTGGTGGGCAATCCTGGTCCTCGAGGGCCACTGTCCTGCTTGTTTTCCAACCATCCCTGCACTTACAGCTTCTGATTGGCTGAACACACCTGATCCAGGTAATCAGCAGTGGGTAGGGCAGGAATAATTGGAAAACAAGCAGGACAGTGCCCCTTGAGGACAAGGATTGTATAAGGGGTGGTGTATGTTATAATTTAATTTTTGAATACTGGGTGTAATAATTCAGTTTGTGTCAAGTTGTCTGTTCTATCAAAAGAGTCTTGTATTAGATTAAGTTCCTGCATAAGCAGAAGAGATCATATTCTTCTTGTGATAAAATGTTTAGGTGTTTATGCACTTCATCTGTTGTTGATTTGATCTGTTGATCTGAGTTGAGTTGATCTGTTAGTGGTCTTAAAGTGTTCTTCCAGAGCAAAATGTATTGATCATAAGAGAAGTATCTTTTTAGTTTATTGTTACCATACATAACCTTGCTTTAATTTGAGGAGTTACCAATACAGTTAACAATACCAAATATATGAAATAGAACACATGTATAGATAGATGGAACAATTATATAAAAAAAAATGTCTTGTTCATACAAAGAGTAATCATACACTGGAGATTAATCAGAGTCTATTCAAGTTGATTGCAGAAATTCTCCAGTGATTTTCAGCATCTTTAAAATGCTTTATCCATGACAAAGACAATCACATGGCAGGACATGGATGCATTATCTGCCAATCCAATAATAAAATATAGCAAGATTACAAGCCAAATGCCTATTAATTATCTGAATTTGCTACTTTTCAAATACCCTAGGGCCCTTCTTTATACTGGCTGCCACTATAAATATATTTAAGTTTTATTAATTGGTGAGATTTACTCACTTACTTTCATGTTGATGTTGGGGATGTTAAATCTTTGCATAAACTGCTGTTTTTGTCCCAATGAAAAAACACAGATACAGATAAACACAGGGAGAACCTTGAGGTCATCACCCAGACATCAGCATTTGAATCTGCAGCTGAACAAGACAACAGCCTTGGATACAAAGGTATGGTCCATTAATGTGCTAAATTGTGTTCAGTTTATTTCTTCTATATTATATTATATATTATATTATTATAAGTTTGTCCACTCATGTCTGGATTTTGTCTTGTAAAAAGGTTTCAAGGAAATCTCTAAAAAAAACCTCAACAAAGGCATCTGCAATAAAGTGGTGCTTGAGTTTGTGCTGAATCTGTATTTGTCCTTACAATGTTGAACCCAATTTCCAGGAAGAGGACTATGTTTCCTTTCGCTGACAAAGACTCTAATACCACTTAATGCCAGTTCAGCAGCTGTAGTCCTCAAGTGCTGTGTACAGAGCCAACACAGTTCAGTGCTCTTTCTCTTTGCTTTGACATTTTATGGTGAGGAATCTGACATGGGATGGAAGAAGACTAAATGTTTAAGAGTTCCTCTCTGCTTGTAACATCTATGTTTTTGGAAGATAAAACAATCTTTTTGACACCTGGAACATTTAACTTAGCATGAAGAGAAATATGAGATGCTAAAATATCAATGTTTAGTACCATTAATATGTTTTTTGTTTTTTTTTACTTTTTGTAACTTTTTGCAGTTTATATGGACGTAATAGAAAGTGGGCTTCTTGGTCTGTCAGTTTCCTCTCTCATGATGATGATTCATTTTCCCCATACATACTGTCTGACAAAATGACAGTGAGACTGTGAGAAGTTGAAAGGATGTCCAAGTCTTAACGACTAATAAGACCGTCTGGGCGGCAGCCAGTTTGCCAGTTAGTTGGAGAATGAGAAGAGCAGAAGCTTGTCTGTCTCTCATTTTCCTTCAACATTTCTACGACCCTCAGCAACTGTAGTAATGTGCATTGAGATGCGCTTACAAACAGGCAAAGATAAAAACAAGTGGAGGGAAATGAAAGACCCGAAGAGCTGCCATAATATTAATTGGGATGGTGGATATCTGGGGTGGAAAACAAAAGCTGGGGGAAATAATGTAGTGAAAGAAGCCATTGAAGGCAGTGATGTGTTACATATACTGTTATCCATTAATACATTCACACAGTTCATACAGTCTGCCTGCTGCATATTCTGGTATCAGGTATAGAAACATTATTCCAGTGATGATGATTTAAAACCTGTCTGGATAAGACAGTGACAAATAGAGGACTATGTGAGGCCAAGTTTGTTGCTCTGTGGAGTCCAAATTATTTATCCCTTCATAAATATTTTTTGGATTGGGCTTTGTGCTTTTTGGAGATATTTTCTGCTCTGGCTCGGAACCAACTGGATCGCTACTTTGGAGTGGAAGAAATAAATAAAAATAGGTCTCATTACTTGGCACAGTCTCCTTGAAATCCTTGCCGTTTTATGCACTGTGTTGCCATGAAGACACGTATGTCTTTGTGTCCATTTTTCACCATCTGTTCCTGCAAATATTGGTGTTAGAGATGCTTTGGATTGTGGCCAGTTGTGAAATGCACAATAGAATCAACACATCTTACATTTAGCTCTGTGCACTGCACCTGTTGTTATGTTGGAGCCCACTGGTGAACCTCTCTTACTATTTGTGATTCACTGTGATAGAAACATTGCTAGTTTATTAATTCTATGAAATGAGACTAATTATGCAGTTATTACATGACCAACACTATATTGACTTTTACATTACTATAGGGTTTTTGCATGAATTCAGTCTCAGGCCACTGGGGAGCCAGACAGGCATCCAATTTACTTGGAAATGTAAAATGTAAACAGAGGCTCTGTTGGGACAACGTGCAGCAAAGAATTAAGACTGTATAGGCAAAATGGCTAGAACTGTGGCACAACTGTACAAGAAGTGGAGAAAAAAAGAGGAAAATACAAGACGGCAAAGTGAGACTGTAATTTGCCATATTTTACTGGTTGTTTACAAAGTGTGACAGCTTGACTAAGAGAGATGACTGCAGCAGAGCCACCAGTGGTCCACAATGGACAATTAAAGGATTTGAGGTGAGACGGCTGGGAGGACAGGGTTAGTGAATTTTGTTGATGTAAATGTCACTTTGTTTAAATACATAATTATTCTCTCTTTTCTTCTGTTGCTAGTTGTGATTACACATATGAAGGAATAAAAATATCTACTTTTAAAACTTCACATGTTTTTGTAGTATCATGCAGTCTGCCTGCTTATTGTATGACTTTGGAGATCTCAGTGTGGAGGGGCAATTGTTTGCAAGTATATTTTAGCAGTATAGTCACACAAGACACAGACAAAACATGACGTCAACATAAAGTACATGAAGAAGAAATACTTACACTTTCATCACCGTGTTCACTGTAAATTCACCATAGTGATACCAGAGGGTAGAAAGGAGTGTTTGTGTTTTATGTTTCTGGCTCATTGCGGCCTAAAGAGAGAACCAGAAGGCAGCACATGGAACTCTGAATGCAGGGAATGGGTGGTGTCAGACAGCATGGACTGTACTTTGTTCAGTAATTAGGATGTAAAAATATATAATGACAACGTATTTCAAAACAAGAACAAAACAAAACGAAAACGAATTTGACCTAAATCTAACAGCAGTGGTTATGCTAGTAAAGATATAGTGGACATTATATGGACGGACAAAATTGCTGGAAGTTATTTCTCCCCAGGACAGTTATCTTACATCAGGCTGTGCTGCAGCACTGCAGCCAGCAGAGGGAGCGCTGACCTGCTCAGACAACAAAAAAGACATTTCTGAGGTTTGACCAGAGAAATAAATATTAATTTATAATAGATTAAGCATTCTCACACATAAAAAAGTATTTAATTTACGTGGCATATAACAGGATATGCCATTATTGCTTCCACATATTTAATATCTGGACATAATAGGCCTGTGTTAGGAAATTCATATCTAATACACCTAAAAATGTCATTTAATTTCCCAGAGGTCACAGGGAGAAAACCTGATCGATCGTTGTCATGGAAAGGAGAAACACAATGCTGCTGTTGCTGTGTGTGGATAAAGACATGTTTTACTAGTTCATTAAAAATGCACTTTTTTTTTTACCTATGTGTTCTCCCTGTGCTGCACCCTTTAGGTTTTAATAACGAGACAGTGAAAGTGCACGTCCCCCTGTCTTGATATGAAGCTGAAAATAGTAATACTGTGTATCATTCATCAGGGTTATATTATGTTCACTTTTAACAGTAGACACACTTTAAGATATTAAATACATTTTTGTTGAGGAAGCTGCATTTAGTAAAAGGCTCTTCCTAACATATCTGATAGATTGGCTAATGGACACCCATTAAAAAGCCTTTAATTGGTGCAACCAATAGGATTCATAGTCTACTGCAGGGTGCTGCCATTCATTAAGTTTAAAAGCTGCTTGACTTACATTTGTAACATTTGATATTGTGTCATATTGTTTTCTTTATAAGATATTAAGCTTAGAACATCCACGTTTCATAGTTTTGGAGTCATTTTGATATATTTGTTTCTAACATTTATTAGACAAGCTGTTGTCTGAGTGTTGTTCATTAGAGACGAGCTTGATGCAGGCTGGACGAGTGCGTGGTGAATGTATTCTCGTGCGGTTTAATGGTGCCTGACTCGCAGGAATCTCCTCTGCACAACAGAAAAGCCTGAGTGGGTAGGAAAACCAAAGTATCGCTGAGCGCAGAGACGCACGGCGCCTCATCCAACCAGCGCCAGTCCCACGAAGCCGGGGTGCAAGAGGGGGGAAAAAACTACACATTTAACAATAAAAGTGAATGCAACCGGACGCTTCTACCCTTTGGATTCCTGCTCTCTGTTGAACCTCGGAAAAGCTTATTCTGAAGTGGAACTAACAGCGAATCTGATATCCGATGAATTCCGCGAAGTTATCTGCATGTGGAAGTGAGGAGTTCGACAGGAGTGGTGCTGAGTAGACTCACTATCTGAGTAATAAGTAACCCGCAACGATGCCCCCGTGTGATGTGAACTTTGATTCAAACAGAAATTCTCTCTCTGAGGAGCAGGTCTGAACATTATTATCTATACTGTTGCGGAGTTCAGGAACTCTCCTCCACCCTGATCCCCATCATCCGGTCTGCAGCAGAAGTTGAGAATTAGATGAAATAGACTACAATTAAACTGGATTTACACAGTTTCCGGCTGCTTTTGAATGATGCTTGCCTGTTGGACGGGAATTTACTATCTACTGGCAGTTCTACAGATTTGTTCAGGTATGAGCTGCTTATTGTCGAGATACATTTGTTTTGGATGCGAGACGCTTCCAATTCATAGCATGTACTTGAGTGTTGTTTGGGAGAAATGAGTGGAGGTGATGAATTTGCTGAGTTTGATCTGTCATAGCACCCTGCGGATATTTCGGTCACCTTTTCTCTGTGTAGCCAGAAGTATCAGTATGTGGCCCCAGACTCATGCTGCTTGCTGCCTGGCTGCTGAAAGTGACCCATCTATCAGCATCACAGCATTTTAGGAGTTGCTCTCACCAAAACCAGTGAAAATAAATTGTCACAGTGTCCGAGGGGGGCACAATCAGGTTGATGTGAGGGCATGCTGTTTGATGCATCTTACTGGCATGATCAAGTGCATGTGATGAATCAAAGGACAAACAGTGGTAGGTTGTCATCCTCGTCCTCAGTAGGTGCATACATTACTTGAGCTTGAGGTTAATAAGGATCAGAGAGACTTCACCTGGACTGTCCCTTTGCACCAGTCAGACCAGTGAGGGTGTGTTATTTTCACTGGATGAAAATATGGCTCAATGCACTCACAATGCTATTGTTCTGTATGATGAATTCATTACTAAACAGTTTAATTCCTATTCTCAGTATTGAAATATGTACTCAGTTACTGGTTCTATAGGTACACCTAACTAAAACTAATGCAGTCTGATACAGCAGTTCTACAATATAAAAGTCTTAATGTTCAGTTTTTGCTGAGTTTTAGAGAAGTGCTGATTCAACTGTGAGATCATTTTGGAAGATGTATAGTCTGTGGTGCTGTTGAAACGTACTGCATCAATGCAGTATACATAGGTGGTATTTAGACTAGCTTCACTGATATAGATTGGGTGGACAAAATAATAGAAATGCCTGTCAGTATATGGTTTATTGGTATAACTCACGCTTTTATTTTATTTTTTTCAGCCTTTATTACAACAGCTACCAGCCACACCCAGTCAATCCCACACTTTCCAAGTATATCCACGGGAGTACCAGTAGAAATCCTCCACCTACTTGCACTTACAGTAAAACTATGCAGCATTATGTAAATAAAGGAACACCAGGCACAATCACAAGATAAAGATCATGATAATATTAGATGACATTTTTATATTATGCACCTGCTGCTTGGAACAAGTTGTTTGAGCCTGAATGATTTTTCAAGGTTTGAAGGCTCCACCTATAAGGGAGGGTTCATTCTTTGCACGCAAAATACACGTTAAACTGAACACTAAACACAGGAACAGCAGTGCCCCAAATACAAAGTAATAGCAACAAAAAGACAATCAAAAAAAATTGGATGGTGAAGCTTCAGCATGAATATGTTCGAAACCAAAGATAATGCATCAAATGAACTTCCCACTGAGGCGTATTTGACCATAAGTGGTATATTGTTAACATGTGGATATAATACAGCTTTTCACTAAAAGTTTTCCTAAATTTGAGTGGTAACTCAAAAAAAGAAACATAGTCATGTCTATCCACACCAGAGACACAAAAATGTGTCTGACACCAATTTTCCAGTTTGCTGTCTTTAAATTTCCAAACTGGCAAACTTTGTAACCATGCAATTTAGGGACTTTCAGGAGTACTCGAGGTTTGTACTTATTGTATGTCGGAAGTATTAACCTGTTTTTAGCTTTTAAAGCTATTATGTAAGGTGGTAATTTGTTCATTGAAATTGACACACTTTAATGTTAATTAAAGTCATTTTTCCTTCAGACTGCAAGAATAAACTGGCGTCCTGGCAAATGAAAAATTGTTATTGCTTGTAGAGTCCTGACATGAAACTAACCCCTTACTGGAACTCCAGATACAGAGAGTATTGAGTGCTCTGACCACTGGGCACGTCTTCTGTCTTTTTTGGCCAAAAGACAGACTTTTGACAAATGCTCACTGATTGACCCAACACTGCAGTTTTTAACCTGAATATGTGACTTGGAAGAGGAGATAAATATACGATGCAATGGCCCAGTTTGAACCCACGTGTGTTTACCACATATTTATTCCACCATTGAAGGCATTTTTTTACATTATAGCTGGGGTAGTTACCAGGTTTACAGGCCCATCCTTAAGTATGGTTCATGTTTATCGAGTCAGTGATTGCATGTATTTTTCACTCTACTTGTTTTGGATGTACACCACCTCATTCACCTGTATTTTATCCTTTCTAACGCATAGTCCATTGTGCTGCATTGTTAAGTGACTTAATTGTAGTGTTTAATTTCTGCATAACAAATCTGACGAAGGTAATTGGATGAACATAATGATCTAAAAGATACCCATGAAAAACATACGTTTGTGTCAAGATGGCTTTGTCCCTTTCAACCCCCAGGTCTTACTTATGCATCTCCAGAGTAATGCTGTGACTCGACCCACCGTTCTGCCTGCTTTGTTTGGTGGTCTATAAACACAGTCTAAAAGAGGAACCATGGGAAAAAAAGAGAAAGGCCTCTCCTGTAATTCTTTGTCATGATGGTCTCACAGCTGCACTTTCAAACAGAGTATAACATCTTATTAATATTTCCATAACTGTACCATCTAATAACTAAGCTAATTGCTTTAGCAATAACTGATCAAGGTCCTCTGAGGGTTTTCTTACCTTTATGGACCCTCATCCATGTGTTCATCAGTGAAGAAGTACAAGAGTACAAGAGAGACTCAAAGACCAGCAGAACACAGTAATTCCATCACTTGTGTGTGCAGCAGTTTGACTCAGACATCTGGCTGGCTGGCCTTCAAATAGGTCAGAGTTCACATGTACTTACTCGTGCTGCTTTGGCATCTGACACTTGTGGACGCAAGAGGTTGACTGTTGTGACCCAAAGTTGTCAACTTTGGAAATTAAGCTTGTTTGGAGGAAGCTGTCCTACTATGTCATCCCATAAGTTAACTTGAATACCTGTAGTCACTGTGTTGATGAAAGTGATGAACTGACTTTCCCTACTAATGAGGACATCATCTACGCTGACAAGGCTTTCTTTGTTTGTTGGATGAAATTGTCAGATTCCTTCTGTTCTTCCTTAGAAATAATGTGACTAATAAGCTTCACTGCAGACCACTTTGGTAGCAGAGCCTCTCTGTTATAATGATGTGTATTTGTTGGAACACACAAAAATGTGGAATATGAATAAGAAATATAATAAGGGAAGTATATTCACATTCACACTGACTGAGAATCAGCTGAAGATACTATTTAGAAGAATTTGCAGTGGTTGCTTTCTATTTTAGTGTGTCTTCCCTGGCACAGTTTTCAGCTTTAAATGGCATTAAGGTTTTTATTTTAGATAATTTATGTTTCTTGCCAGTTCTTGGGATCTGCCAAGCCTGATTTGAGGTTTGTGGCTGTTTCTATACATACTCACATGTAAACAGGACATGTTTATTGACAAACGGAGTCAGTGCATGCAGAACTGAGTCCTAATGAATGAACACAGTTTTACACAGGTGAGGTTGATATCAGTTTTATCTGAAATCTTTTCCATCAGGAGCTGTTGAGGTAGAATAACTGAGACTGTAGCTCTCTTGTCTCTCAAGTCCCCGCAGACGTTGCTGGAATTGTTTAGTTCTAAATGAATGTGCATAAATGCATATGTAATGGTGTTAGTATAAGCTTGTTTTTAATGTGTGCGTTTGGATTGTGTGCTGAAAGCTGTGATTCATAATTGCTTCCCTTGTTTACTCACTGTTTTGCTGTGGTGCTGTGAGGCCGAGCTTGGTTGCCAACCCTGGGGAAGGGAAGCTACTGAGAGCTTTAACAAGTGCCTGTGGGCCTGGAGTTCACACCTTCACACAGGCATGCACATACATACACACCCACATACGCGCAACTTCTAATTTTAAGGATCGATTACTATCTGCTATCCAACAAAGGTAGGAGATTCCTTGCCTGAAGGATCCTCCTACACTCCTACTACATCCTCCAATCTTTTCTACTGATCTATAAAAAAGAATCACAGCCTAGTTCTTTTATTCTGTCAGCATTTCTAATTCCAGTAAACAAAAATTGGTTGTGTCTACTGTGTTACAGATTAGGTCATACTGCTGTGTAAACAATATCAACACTAACACTACACATAGCTAAATCACACGTGAATTTAAGTTGATCTATTTAATCTCTTTAACGTATTGCCAAAACTGTCAAGAGATCATAAATGGTGAACCACTAGCCATGCTCCTTTTGATAGACTAACTTCTAAACTCAGAAATTCCCATGGGTTTGTGGTTTTCTCTAGTTTGCTTTTTTATTTCTTTGGCTTTAGTTTTCTGTTCTGAGGTCAGTGTCCAACTATGGCTGTATGCTGAAACACTTAGGAAAATTACTTTTGTAAATAAATCTTCTGTCCATAGCCTTTTAGGTAATTATGAAGACATATCTGAATTCTATGGTTAACATGCAAGTCCAGGATCTTTCATCCTGATAATGAAGATGGCATGAGAGAGCTAATTGTTTTTCTTCAACAAATATACCTGCATGGCCATTCAACATGTCCCTCTGTGCTAGCAGAGATTGAAGTTGTTTCTGAGTAATGCTGTATTCCACAAGGATTTGGGTTTGAGTCTGAGAGTAATTGGGGGAATGGATATTTTGAAAGGACAGCTTCAAAGGTCATATAATGGTATGACATCAGAGATGCTTCTTGAGGTTACCTGAATCATCTTCTTTCCAGTCATGCGGCTAATAATCAATAGTATCAATATGCTCTTCAACAGGCCTTTCTCACAAAAAAAAAAAATATATGTAGAGGTAGATGAATGTAGATCTAGGTTGGCTGTGGCTGTTAAACCCAAGATTAGCTAATAAAAGAATGTCTCTGTATTGTGAGAGAACACATCAGTAGTGAACATTATCCCTCTGCCATTTCCCCAATCCTTCTCATCTTTCTCCTTCATTCGTCTCCTGTCTCTCTCCGTCATTACTGGCAGGGTTCAAAGCCCTGTATGTGAAGACTGCAGCATAAAAAAAACTGTTTTCCCACCAGAGCATCTCTCACTGAAGACCCCAAAACATGCATAAATTGCTTTAATTAGCAGATCTATTATTAACTTGCATTTGCAATGCTGTAGGAAGAAATTCACAGATAAGCAGGACTGATGGTTTTGTTAGTTTTAAATGTACAAGTATAAAGCTGCAGTGCTTTTATTTGAACCTTTAATAAGGCAGGTGTGTAAGTGAAGTGTTACACTATTAGACAATTAACTGATAATATAATAATTAACTCAGCTACTGCATAATTAGTGCAATTGCAGCTACACCCTCATGTCCATGCTTTTGTGTTGAAAGTCACTTTGAAATAAAAAAAATCAGAACAAGAGCTGTTCTTTTAAACTGACATTTAAAAGAAAATATTAAATCTTGACATCTTGACAGTACATTGGAAGCAAAATTAAGACTGTATTGGCCAGGTAGACAGTATCCAGGTTTTTGTTGAATGAATTTGATTATTCGCCAAACATTTTGTGGAAGATGAGGCTTCCCATGAGGCTAGATTTGACACTGGCATAATGATTAATTAAATGCATGGTGTCAACTTATCACGTCTACAGACCTAAGTCGATTTATTTTTGGGTGTCAGTAATATATTTTAAGTATTCAGCTGGTGTGATTTTATAAAATTTGCTTGAAATATTAATATTGATTCTGAAAGCCTTGATCTTAACTAAACCCAGTCCTTCATTTAGTGGTTTACCATATCCCAGTAAGCCTTCAGTGAATGATGAAGAGAGCAGGTGGATCAGCAAGACCAATCTAAGTGCAATGCCCGCAGGCCTGACCTTGTTATTACAGGGAGACGACCTAAGTAATGTTACCTTCATTAACCAGATATTGGTGTTGGAATGCATTCTCTCAAAGCATCTCAAGCATTTTGACACAGACTCATTAGCCAGTGTGGAAGCCAGTGAGAGATTATAGGAATCGCATGACGACACACACTATGAATAAAGAAGGGAGATTTCATCCAACACAGATACCTGTAGTTTATGTGCGTACCATTTAAATCATTATTAGTATCTAAAACAATTTTTTCTCATTTGTGATGAACATAAGAGGATTTTACATCCTTTAAAGGCGATTTGTGTGTTTGCGACACAACAACATCAGACACATAATATGAAATATTGTGAAAACAGAACAGAATGTAACAGGATTATGACAGGTCTGGAAAAAATTAAGAGACCACTGCATGAAAGCTATGATCAGGGTTATTCCACCAAATATTGATTTCTGAACACTTCCTAAGTTAAAACATTAGTAATGTGTTGTGTAAAAAT
>JAUMHL010000006.1:6532174-6569024 GCA_032362345.1 Sandelia bainsii | reverse complement strand
TACCTTTAAATAGCAAAATCAGAGAAACTGATAATTTTGCAGTGGTCTCTTAATTTTTTCCAGAGCTGTATATTATAAAAGGATTTATTTTTAAACATTTTCCCCACAGTCGTCATAAATCTTCAAACTTTAGAAGTGAAAGCAAGACAGAACTTTGTAATGTCCAAAAAAAAAAAAAAAAGATATTGTGTTGGATCTCAGCTGTACTTTATTACATTTCATTCTCTCTCCCGCTGTGCTGGGTTCTTTTGGAAGTCTATAGGGCTTGCAAAGTGGTGCACAGTGGTATGATAGCCATAAAAATTATATCATAGTTGAAACAAATTTGCCTCAGGTTAATGAGGCGGTGAGAAGTGTGGACAGGGATAGTATCAAGGTGTTAGGGAGAAGAAAGCATTGTAACATGTGCGTATGTTGTTTGCAGTGTTTTGAAATACATTCATTAAGGTCTGTTCAGAATCTGTATGAGCGAACACAGAGATAAAAGAAAACTTCAGACTGTCATTAATCTCACGGACATGTTGTTCCAATTCCTGTTGGAACAACATGTCCTTCCTGTTCCTGTTACTTCCACTGCAACAAGAACTAAGCGAGCAGACTTAGGTTTTATTACCAATCAACCAAAGTATTTGAAGTGTTTTGCTTACTTAAGACAGCAGCTTTATTGCGACACATAAGATTGGTAATACGTGTTGACTGCAGCCAAAAACAGTTTCGCAATGATAGTTTTTGTATAACAAATAGTTTTTCTTTGGCTTTAATCACAAGTTACATTTGACTGGAGTCTCCGTGTTGTAGTGGTTAGCCCTGTCGCTGACAACAAGAAGGACCCTAGTTCAAATCCATGAGGAGTTTGCATGTTTTTCCTGTCTGTGTGGGTTGTCTCTGGGTACTCCGGCTCCCCCCCCCAACGTCAAAATACATAGTTAGAGTTAGGGGGTGATGGTGACTCTAAAGTGCCCATAGCTGTGAATGGTTGTTTGTATCTATACGTGATAGACTGCTGACCTGTCCAGGATGTACCCCGCCTCTTGCCCTAACATGCATGTTAGGTTAATTGGTTACTTGCCCATAGGTGTGAATGTGACTGTGAATGGTTGTTTGTGTCTATATGTCAGCAATGTGATATGCTGGTGACCTGTCCAGGGTGTACCTCGCCCAATGACAGCTGGGATAGGCTCCAGCACTCCTGCGACCAATAAGAGGGCAAGTGGTGAAGATAATGGATGGATGAAATCTCTCCAGCAGACCATCACAACTTTTGCAAAAATCATGCAATTAATTAAAATACACAAAGTAATGGTTTATCTCAGAAAAACTATTTAAAACATTTTTGTCTTAATAATTATGAAAGCATAGGGATTGGACCCATACTCTTAAACCCAGTCTATAGGAAACCAAGCTGGAAAGCTGGGATTTAACCGTTTACCTTACGTCAACAACCAGCATGGGCCAACACGTGTGATCAACAGCAACACCACAAGTGGAGCCAAATAAAAAGCTGTTCATACAGATAAATTCTCAAATTACTACCAGATGAGCTGTTTTAATCACCTTAGAAAAATCTGTTGGAAAAGCTTAGTGAAGGGTAAGCTATTAAATTTCCATCGAAAAAACGACTGAAGTCTATTAATAAAGACCTCAAACCTTCATAACAAAAATGAAGTGAAAAGTTATTTGCAGAGAAGTGATTGACACAAGCAGGTTTTCTTTAAAAGAAGAGGTTAGGATATTAGAGTTCCAGAAGCCAGTTTTCATCTGTGAATTTTGACTTCATGGCGGCTGCAGTGCTTTATTGCCACTTTTAATATTATCTGACAAATATACACATACTGTATAAGAATGTGTTTCTCCTTATGCTATTTATAAAATGTGCCCAATGCATTTATTTTATGATTCATATGGCTGAAATATTCCCAATAACATTTCAAGATAAATATTTGGAACGGGCAACAAGGAACATTTTCATGTTTTATTTCTATGGTTGCCTCAACTAACAGTCATATCAGAAAACTAGCAGGAAAAATCTTCATACTTAGGTACTGCAAGCTCTGGTAAAGGTCTATTAAATGTACATTTTTCACAGAAAGTGCAACACATAACAATGTGGCAGCAGCAGCAGCAGCAGCTGTGTTTTGATAAGATTTGCATTGGGTTCCTTGGCTGCTGCAAATGTGTGTGACATCCGTTAGTGTTTCTGAAAAAAAATCAGACTGCTGCCTTGAGAGAGATTTGTATATGCATTTGTAAAATTCTTAAAGTCTTTCTGCACAGATGTAACCCAGAAGCACACAGTGAAGCAGGTGGCATATAGCTCAGATGGCTGGACATCAGTATCATGAGCAAGTGTGATGTTCTTTGCAATCTGCATTTTTAATTAGCACTGAAAGGGGAACTTGTTTTTACTGTGTTAATCAGAGATGGAGTTTGATTGAACATTTTACAAAATACGCATATTCACTTACCAGAAAAGGTCATATTCACTTTATTGAGAAGATCAATATAGGGAGTTTTACACATCCTGAAATATGGATTCACTTCATATAATTTAGTAAATTTGTTACCTTTGGACAGAGATGAAGCTGTCACTTAGCTTAGCATAAAGTCTGGAACGACAAGGATGTGGTTCCCGACTGTACGCACTGTGGTGTCATACTGACAGATATGATAGAGGTATCAGTCTTCTCATCTTGCCTGTTCCTCTAAAGTCAGATGTAAATGTAACACAGCTTGATGTGTATTAATACTAGGAGTATGTGATGGGAATATGTCTGTTTTCCCACAGTGGGACTTAAGATCCATTCCTCTTGCATGCAGGTTTTTAATGATGCCAGCAGAATTTGAGCAGCACTGACCTATAATCTCCTATAGTTTACTGTGCCCTCTTATTAATGTGCTCTTGGAATATTTTGCTAATGCCATGATTGCTTTCAATGTGAATGCAGTCCAAAAACATCCAGGGCTGTGGCCACTCATTCTAGTGATCTAGTAATCAGAAGTTAGAAGAGTGCTTGAGAGGCAAATCTGAACTTATTTCTGTGTTTAACTTGTGTGTCTATTTATAGGCACATGCTAAATGTTATACATACATGTTTGCATGTACACATGAAATAAGAATTCAGTCCTGTGAGAGGGCTTTAGTTTTGTAAATGGTTTTTGGTGCTCTGAGCAAAGTCTCCATCCCTTCACAGTGTGACAGTCAGTTCACATCTGGGTTGCCTCTACCAGGGGCACTGTTAAGACCAAAATAAATGTAGGTCATGCAGACATGAGCTTGTGACATGCAATGACACAGCATGAAGCTAATGTAATATTAATGCACAAATTCAGTTAGTTTGGCAAACATATTTTAATTGATAGTTTTATAACTTAACATGTCTCAGGGGAGATGAAGGAAACATGACAAGCTACAGATGGTCAAGCATATATTATGTAGTCTGTTTGACTGATTATATTAATGACTGTATAATGCATTTAGCTAATGAGAATGTATGGCATGCTGTACAACAAAACAGTAACTCATATATCAAACTAGTATATAAGATTAGCCCAGGGTGGGAAGTTTGATTTTCAAGCTCTGCCTGAGCGATAACCAATGGCCTATACAGCCACTTTACCTTCCACTGAACATTTAATGGACTGAGGATAAGCCTCTCAGATGGGCGGCTGGCCTTTCCAGGCAGTTGTTCTCTTAAGGTGTTTCTCATCACAAATACAGGAGGAAAGCTTCTGACTACCAGCCACCTCAGCCTGCACGTTCACTATTCCAGAGCAATATTGAGGCTGTAGTAAGATACAGCAAATAAAAAGAGAAACATATAAAGTATGCTGACAGTGTTTGACATAATCAGGGATTACCATCAAACAGTAAAGTAATATAGCATAGTGGGAATATCTTTATTTATGAGGTATTACTACATTTTTACATGTTACATGAATATTAGATGAGATTGGCACTCTATTAACAATGTGTGGTTTTTGTTTAAATCAATCTAAAACAGTATAGTAGTTTTTATATATTTATAGTTGTTTTTTTCTGCAGTAAAAGTGTCCTGCTGACCTTTTTGGATGTTTATCATGTACCAGCAAAGTTCTGGTTTGAGTCTGCCCTGGGGACTATTGCCTGTCACCTTTCCAAAGCTGTCTTTTTTCATGATATTGTTTACCAGACGACAAAAAATTACATTAAAAATTGTAGTCTACAAATAATTAAATGTAAAAGAATCATTTTTTCCCTGACAGATGAATAACTGTCAACTGCTAAGTTGCTTGGACAAAACCTAGCTAGTTTGAAGACACATTTTAATAAGCTTTTATTGTTTTCTGAACTACACAATAGCTCTATTGTGTAATACAAATTCTTACTTTATGGTTTGTTAAGTTTGCAAGTGTACTCCTCAATTCATATCTGGTCCTGAACATCTGGGTGCTACATAGGAGGTGTTATCGTTGTCTATGACCTTGACTTTCCTCCCCGGAAGCTGCTTCACTGTGCATAGTGTTAAAACAGTGGAAAGACCTATTTACAGTAACCGAAATGTGTCATAACTTCCGTGTTAGTAAAATCACCTGTACATATGCAATACAAGTAGATCAAATGCTTTAGCACAATTTAAGACAGAGTGTGGTTGCAGACACCTTGTCCTGGCCACACACAGGCATAGAAGCATGCCACATTCTTTCCCCCACATACTAGACTCAATGACAGTGTTCAACTGTTCCACTTAATTGTAGTTTATACAGCCTGAGAAAGAATGTCTGGTATTTATTGCTTCCCTGTGTTTTACTTTACAAATGAGTAAGTGTGTGCGTATGTTTTGAATATGTGTCTCCAAGGCATCAGCAACCCAAATGGTTTATTGTCCTTTTCTATTTTAGTTGTTAAATGAATAGTTTGATATTTTGGGGAAATATAGTTATTTGCCTCCCTGCTGAGTTTTGTATAAGAAGATCTGCAGAATATCGCTTTCATGTTTATGTTGAATATGAAGCTATAGTCAGGAAACATTCATCTAACCTTAGCATAATGACTGGAAAATTGGAAAATAACTGGTCTGGCTTTCTTTGAAAAAGAATAAATAAATAAATAAAAACACTTGAAAGCTCACAAATTAACACATTGTTTGTTGCTTGTTTATTCTCTGTGCTGTGGTTTTATGGGGGCACAGTGTAGCTGTCTTTGCCTATAGCTTCTTATTTAACATACTGAAATGAGAGTGGTCTTCATCTTTTCAGCTATGTAACTACATATTTCCTAAAATGTCAAACTATTCCTTTAATGTAGAAAAATAAAAGGTAGTCAGTTTATGAGGCTTTTCATTGAAATACCCAAATTTCTGCATTTACTCTTTTTGGAGCTGTGGTCTGGCATATGTGTTTTCTTTTAAGTTAGTAACTGATAATCTGTTTCATATGAATATTCACAATTCTCATTTATGGATAATTGTTAAAGTTAACTGGGAAAGGTTTTTTTCATGTTCATCCTCTCGCGCTCATTATGATTCAGTATTCAGTAGAAAATGAGTTGTAGGTGAACAGTTTAGACAGCTTATGAATGTGTCTCATTTTTGTATTGTAGAGTGTGCACAGTTTTATAAAACATGTCCCTAACCCTTTTGATCTAGGACTGAAGCCACAGTAGTCAGAACTTGCCCTTGAAAAACGTGGAGACTAGGAGTTGTTAGATGTTTTGCTGGCTTTCTGTATAATCAGATGTGCTTAAAATACCAAAGGTGGTGCAATGATGTGCAGCAAACACTTGCATAATATCACCTACTTGCCACACTAATACTTTGCTGCTCAGAATAAAGTGTCACACAGTCAGATAGCTGTCTAGCCTGGGTCTGTGAAGAGTATTTTAGGATGCAGCAGTATTCTTTTCTTATTCAGACATAGGATTCATTCTGCAGTATAAAGTCATAGTTAATACCATTTTTATGAAACCAAGACTTTCATTTTATGTCAGTCCCAAGGTGACCCAAATTCCAACATGTTATCTGACACTGGTTTAATTCAAGATGACACACTGACTAACATAAAACAATTCAGTAGTTTACTTAGTTGAATGAATGAACACATTTGTTTGATAATTTAAACAATTTAATATGGATTAAAAGTAGTTACAATAATTGTAACAAAGGATTAAAACACACAAAAAAAACCCATAAAGGCTTATTTCTGTTATGGTCCTCTAAGTTGAGGTTTTCCCTGAATTGCTCTTTGGTGCTGTGGTCTTTTCTTTTCTGTTTTACTTGTCTGTCTTTCAACTGCTCTTTTAGCCTCTAAATCTGTCGATTGTCTAATTAAGTCTTGTTCTCTTGATATCTGCCTTGTTTATCTGGTCTTGGGGAGTCTTTTCAAACATGTGGTGTCATTTGACTTACAAGAGCAATGCCGTGAACTATGAAGCTTTTGGAAATCTCTGTCTCACCATTAAAAAAGTGGACTTTGATCCACAGTCTAGCCCATGAGTCACAAAAAAGAAATCACTTTAACAGACTGAAACAAAGGGATTGCCTTAACAAGACATATCTGTTCCATTTATTGCACACTCTTAAGCCTCCTGCAAAATTAGCCTGCCTTTCTTAGCTGTGCCTGACTGCTACTCTTCCAGAGTGGCCTTGGCACTCAAGCACAGGTAATCCCACAGTACTGCAGGGGGAGATTTAGCATTTTCACCCATGTGGCTGAGGTAGGCTTCATGTGAGAATCACTGGTCGAGCTGATATACAGCTCTGCCAAAGCATTGTGCTAACTCTGCAGTATCCCACATTAATAAAAGTAATTTTACTAGTACTTACTTGCATGGGACAAGCCCAGAACCAATCACACAATTTTTTACAAAGTGAATTTTAGTTTTTTTAGAGTGTGAATTTGAATTGAAATCTGTAACCCATGCATCTAAGTTTCTTCAGAGTGAGGCTTCAGAAACATTTGTTAATTTGTGTCAGTGTCAGCCGGTCTGAAGTCTTATACCTTTGTATAGGTTATTGTTCATACTGAGCTGACAGCTAGTGTGATTCCATAACATCAGACTAATTAGATTCTGATATTTGATATTTTCTCTTTATATTTCTTGGTTTGGGTCCAAACAGCCATAATAGCCTCCTTTCATGTGCTCCAAATCTGTACAGTATAGCATTGTAAGTGAAACTGAGGTAGGTTGATGCACGACCACCAATGCTGCAGTAAATTACATTCATATTTGTCATATTGAATTATTAAAATCTCAGTGTTAAAGATTTGTTGTTTTGCCTTCCCATACCTACTGCTTAACTACCTTATCACAGCTACTTTTGCCTCTCATTTCCTCTTATAATTTATTCCCCCATGCATTCTTTCCTTCTTTACATATTCACCAAACATGTGTGAATGAAATATAAATTACTTAGCTCGTTGTTCCAACATACTATGGCTTTTTTTTCCAGTTGTTTTCTTCAAATTTTATTTGATGCTTCAGAGGAATGCACAGTTCCACCTTTCTCTCTGACTGAGACAAAACCACATATGCATGCTTGTTTCTCTGTTGTCTTTGTTATTCTTCATTCTCCTTTTCTCCCTAGATCTTCACCAGACAGCAGAACTGCCACAGGCATGATTGACAGAAAAAAACAACAAAAAAACATATTTGTAGGGGTACAGGTGCTACAAGTGACCTTTGGTGTGTATGTATGTTTTCCATTGTGCATCTGTGTTCATGTTTTTGCATACTGATTGTATGCTGGCTGCTGGCCCTTTGCAGATAAAGCCTGGTCTTATGGGGGCCCAGTTGTGGTGGACTGATATTGCCTTTCTGTAATGCCAGGGAGCTTAGGGAGCTGCGTAGACCCTTAGGCATCAGCCCAACACAATTAAGAACAAGCAAAGCAGCAAGTGTGCTGTAAACAGGGACCAAAGGCCACAGTGGCCACCTTGTTTATATTGTTCCGTTTTAGGTTTAAATGTCTAGACGGTGTGTAAAATTTTACTTAAATTAAATATTCACAATTTTTGCCCACAGCTAAGCCTACATGAGTGGTTTTGCCTTTCTTTTTGTTTTACACGTGGTCTAAGTTATGTGGTTTAAATTTTTACAGTGAATGCACAAGGAAACACATAAAGTAATTTTGTTTTGTACTGTAGCTTATTTTTAGTTTTACCTGCTCACAATACTGAAAAAATGAATCAAAATGTTGTTCTGTTGGATAGTCCAACTTTTTATTGCAAATATCCACAATGCCGAGAGAAAGACTTTGTTTTTTCACAAAGTACTTAATAATGTCCACTTATTTAGCTCCTGACAGAATAACTGACATTCACATCCACAGCCTCGGCTGTTCTTTGTGTTTTGTGTTAATTAACAACTTTTAGCATGACGACATACGAGATGGTAACCAAGCATGCTTATACTCTTTAGAAACATGTTACCTTGCTGACATTAGCATTTTGCTCCAAACACCATAGCCTCAAAGAGCTGCTGGTGTTTTCAATATTACACTTCCCTCTCACTTCCTTTACACTGAAGGTGATTGAGAACAACCATCCATCCATTAACGAAACCACTTATCATGTTAAGGGTGTCAGGGCTGTAGTCCTAGCTGTCACTGGGCAAAAGTCAGGTTACACCCTGCACAGGTCATCAGTCTATCACAGGGCTATGTAGAGATATACAGAGACATACAACTATTCACACCTACAGGCAATTAAATGTCACCTGTTTACCTAACTGCATGTTTCTGGACTGTTGGGGAGAACATGTAAACTCCACAGTTAGATTTTTTTGGATGTGTGCAATTTGTCACTGTTACCTTTTTTTTCTTACACTTTGCCAGTGCAAGCAAAGGTCCTGCTGCCACCTGTTAAGCTTTACGAAGTAGCTTTAGGTGACTTTTTACCATCCAGTTATAAATCAGCTTTGTCAATTTTGTCAATTATTAGCATGTACAGACATATTTTTGTGATGGCGCATTGCCCAGCGCGAGCAGCATTCCAACAGTTTGGTACTTTCCTGCCTTCGGAATTTGCTTTGCCTGTTATTCTGATGCCAAACACAGAGCGCGTCATATACATGTGGGACAAGAGGCGCAAACAGATGGGATGCGACACGAGACTGTGAATGTTTGTGTCACCTTTTCGGCAATGCTGTTGTTTGTGTGAGGAATGTTGAATTATAACTTCTCATCAAAAGTTTGTGTGAGTGCCTCCCTTCCAACTTTATTTTTAGAAAAAGTAGCATTTCATCTTTTATTAATTTTATTGAAACAGCCTACATTATGCTGCAAATGCTGCTGTATCTATAATGTTACAATTTATAATGTGTGATACAAAACAAATAAAACTCAAGTAGTATCAGATTAATGTCGTTATATAAACATTCTCATCAACATTTTATTTTATTTTATTACTTAGGAATCCAGTGCACAAAGTAAGGTCCATAAGGACATGGATGAGTGAGTTTGGTGTGGAGGAACTTGACTGGCCTGCACAGAGCCCCGACCTCAACCCGATAGAACACCTTCGGGATGAATTAGAGCAGAGACCGTGAGCCAGGCCTTCTCATTCAGTGCCTGACCTCCCAAATGCTCACCTGGAAGAATGGTCAAATATTCTCATAAACACACTCCCAAACCTTGTGAACAGCCTTCCCAGAAGAGTTGAAGCCATTAAAGTTAATGTGTGTGTACAGGCAAGCATCCCAATAATTTTGGCAATATTGTGTGTATGTGTAATTTTTTAAAATAGAAACCAGAATTTGTATGTACAGTATGTTGTAGCATATTGTCACAGTCAGTGTTGGACTAAACTTGATTTGTATAGAATAAAAATAAAATAGAAACCATTTGGTTGTTCATTCGCCTTTACATAGAACCAGAATTGCATGTGTGCTTGGAGCCCATTGCACAATACATGTGCCTAAGACCATTCTGTTACCATTTTGTTCTTCTTCTTGTGTTGGCACTGTTGAAATAGGACCTGTTGCCTTTTAGTTTAGTCAAGCACCAGGGAATAATATGGAAGAAAAGAGAAGAAGATAATCCAAATGTAAAAGTTAGGCAGTGGGAGGGCTTATCTCTGCAGTTTTTTTTCCCAGCAATCATACCCCTACCATAGCAGGCAGTATGGATGGAGTATGGATCTTTTTGATTCAAAATGTGGAAATATCAGCATACCTTTCAAGCTTTTAATAATAAGCTATCACATTTATCATATGCCTATTGTTGCTGATTTTTTTTTTTGTAAGAGAGAAAGTTGTACTTTATCTTTTAAATAGCCATGTTGTCCTTTATAAGCTTCTGAAAAACAGATAATACAGATTTATGCAAACACACAAAAATGCATCACACTACACAGTGGATCAAATTCTCAATCACTCCAGTGTGTGAGGTGTTATCTATGTGGGTAAACACTTGTCTGTGTGAGATTTATTGGTTGCAGCGGGAGTGTAGGAGCTCATCACTGTTTAGCACGACCATGATTATCTGCTTTACAGGGCCATTGGCACCTCAAAGCGTGATGAAGGCTGTGTAAGCCAGTGTTTGCAGCAGTAAGTACAGAAAGCACAGAAAAGTGTTCCCACAGCAATCAAACAGGTAAACAGTGACTGACATTAATGACACATTTCTCTGTTTCTCTTCACTCGTTTTATATTGTGGCGTTTTGTAGTAGTAGTAGTTTTGTAGCACAATTGCATGTGCATTTTGACTTAGGATTCTGTGAATCTAGATTAGAGGAGAGAAAATGTGTGAGAGTCTGTGTATGGACATGGTTGGTGGTGGACTTGCTGTGTGTGCTTCACTGTGTTGGGGGTTGACAAGGGATGGAAAGAATGTAAGATCTAGGGAGGCATTGGAGCTGTGTACCTGAATCTCATTAGAGAGGTTTGCTTTGTCCTTTTCCAAACAGGATTTTTTTTTAGAAGATCAGTATGATTGACATCTCAACAGTGTCTCGAGGATCAGAGATGATTTTGTAGTTGTTGGTGTGGGTATGGCACTGATGTTTTTTCTATGGCTGAGGTGAAATCATCTCAAAAAACATGTAACATACAACACAGCTGGATATACACACAACACAGCTGGATATACACACATGCACACAAGTCACACCAGTAGAATGGAGGAGCAAGTGACAGCTCATGGTGAGGGTGGACAGCCTTTTTCTTTTCTGAATATCAAAAAAGCCATCTATGAGGAAAACGTTACATCACATTTAGGTGTATAATTAGATTTACCACCAAATGTATTCCCTCGATTATTCATGAAAACAATGAAAACCTTAACTACTCCTGTACCACAGAGGTTACAATACACTTAAAACTGATATTAGTGAAATTAACACATATTGTATGTCTAGAGTGTTGCTGTTGGATCCATAGATAAAGCTAGAATCCCATTATAATGCAGCCTCAATATTATTCTATTAATATTTCTATATGTCTTTACACATACATCTATATTTGTCTAGACATGTTTTAAAAGATATTACTTATTGAGGATCTCACTTGTCAGCTTTGTTTTTTTTGGGTTTTTTTTATTGTAACGCCCCGTGAGGTTCCAGTAGCAGAAACAAAAACACAATCTTTCATGAGTGACATGTGATTGTGTGGTAATTATATTGTCAGACAGGATTATTGTTAATACACGGCACTTGCGCAGTAATAATAATGCACCGTGTCTAATTCCTTCAGAGCTGCTGGCATTTTGATTAGTACTGTATTGCATGGAATTATATGATAAATTATGGCTCTTTGTTGTGTGTTTTTGTATTCTACTGACATAGTATTATATAACTAGTTTGACCATAAAGTTTATAATTCAAAGTAATCCTTCTTTTTTGTAATTCTTGCACATCTTCCCCTCTAGGGTCTCGCCTTCGCCAGGAAGACTTCCCTCCCCGCATTGTGGAGCACCCCTCTGACCTCATTGTGTCCAAAGGGGAACCAGCCACACTCAACTGTAAGGCAGAAGGCCGTCCAGCCCCCACCGTGGAATGGTATAAAGATGGGGAGCGTGTTGAGACGGACCGTGACAACCCCCGCTCCCACCGCATGCTGCTGCCCAGTGGCTCCCTCTTTTTCCTACGCATCATCCATGGACGACGAATGAAGCCTGATGATGGCAGCTATGTGTGTGTGGCCAGAAACTATCTGGGGCAGGCAATCAGTCACAATGCATCCCTCGAAGTAGCCAGTAAGTTCTGCTGGTGTGTGTTGCAGTGCTGATAGCTGTTTACTTTGATAATTATATTACAAATAATGCTCATGCATAACTTCAGCAGGGTGATTCATCAGAATGGATCAAAGATGATGTGGCCACAGTCAGACATTAGTACAGAAGTCTACCAGATTGCCTAACCTTTGATTAAGAAGAACAAGGAATCTTGAGAAAATAGCCTGAGCTAAATGTGCATAATGATAGAAGGAATTTTAATATTTCTTCAGAGAAAGTAAGCAAAGTACAAAAATATTTGCTCAATTTAACCTTTAGACAATCACCTGCATGATGTCTTATTATGTTATTATTATTATCATGTTATACTTACTACAATCACAGTTTACCATGCCTTGAGTATATATTCAACTCAGCCAATTTCATTGATCTAATTATGCGTGAAACAGAATACGTAAATCTAAATGCCTGTTTAAGTTACTTTTCCAATATGGGCCACTTTTTATGGTTCAGGGACAGGTGGAAGTTGGCCATGTGACACACCTGTCAGACATGCGACAGCTGTGTGTCTGCTTTAGTCCCCAGGTTTCAATGTGTTCCTAACAGGTGACAACGACAACTCGCTGAATCGTAGAATTGCAAGTGTCAAGTGTGTGTGTGGTGATGCCAGTTTAACAGGCTTTCACTGCAGTACGTCTCATGCTCGCATCTGTCAGGCTGCATGCAGCAGCCAAACGTGTGTGTGTATGTAGATATATATGTTAGTCGAAGCCCCAAAGCCTGTGGAGAAGAAGGGAGAGGGCAGAGAGGAAAAGGTCACGGCTTATGTCCATTAGAATAGGGTAAGTATAGATGGTATTTGAATCCCTATGGGGCACAGCCTTTGTAAGTCCAAAAACACTGGAATTAGTGGAAAACAACAAACACTGAGAGGAGGAAGTGTTGGTGACAAGAGTTAACAACCGCAGCCACACCGCATAGCTTCCCATCCTTTACTGTCAATCCCTTGCTTTGCTCAGCTGTGTCAGCTCGCAGAGCTCTACCCACTCTTGGTCTCTTGGGCAGATATTTCGCTAAGGTTTTAGAATAATAATATCCCTCTAGTATCTGTTTCACCTTTTGAATTATAATGAAAGAGATGGTCAAACGGTATGATGGTAATGCTCAATCAGCACTCCTAAGAAGCTAAGCCCTCTAGGGGGGGAGTTTATTACTCGGAGTTCACTAAATTTACTGCCAGCTTTTAAGGTCGAAGGGAACACTGGAAGGACTTGTTGAAGCTGCCTGGATGAGTTATGTCTCCCTGCTTCATTCTTCAGAGGTCACACAGATTCATGGGTCACCCTGGGGCTGGAAGGTAAAACCGAATCCCTTTTGGCAAATGCTGCTGAGTTAGGGAGTTTAGGAGAGGACTGAGGGGCTGGGGAGTGTTAAAATGAGGACTGACATTACTTTGTCAGTAGACCTGTCAAATCATTTGTCCAGTCTTGTTAATGCATTGGTTGTTAGTCTTGTGTAGTGTTTTAATTGTCTAAAGGTAGCTTGGACTGAAGGGAACTGAATTCAAAAGGGTGACTGGGTTTCAAGCAGACATGTTGCTCAGACATACAGCTTATGCACTCATGATTTTAAGTTACCAATATGTTGAAATTATTATATTTGTCATTCAAAAATCACTTGATAATACTGTGTGATAAAGCTCTAATAATAGAAGTGAATTTTCGCAATAATTTTCCAATATAAAGAGCTTGAAGTGAGACTGAATAGATATAAAAGGATGGTAACATTATGCGTTATGTATATTACAAATGTTTATTATTCTCTGACTGTATACTGTACCTACATCATAAAATGCTATCAAAGATCTACAGTATATCAGAATCAGAAAGCCTTTATTGTCATTGCATACAACATTGCAACGAAATTTGTTGGCACTCTATTGTGTATGCACTCAAAACACAAACCAAGAGACATACAGTATATTAACAAGGACATACAATATACAATATAAAAATATAAAAGATAAAACATATAAAAAGTGAGGGAGTGTAAGGCAAGTGCTTCATGTATTATGAAATCTTTGTTTGAGATAGAGTATATTGTGATATATTACGCTAAAATAAATCTGCAGTACCATGAAATATATTATTCAGTAAATTATACATTTGTTCTGTTATGATATCAGTGACACAAGTGCAGCACAGCGGGATCTCTATCATCAACGTTCTGTTGTATGCGTATTTGTTTGGTTTTAGCCATACCAGCAGCATGGCTAAAGGGATGGCATCATCAGTGTGTTCGTCAGTTAGCCGTTCAGCCACTTTGGTCCAGCAGTAAGTATTAATGATAATGATAATAATAATGACATACTTTATTGACTCCCTTAGGGGAGAGATGATGAAAAATGGGGAGACGGCTGACAAAAGACAGTGTTGTAGGCTGACAGATGTAAAGTGATGGGAGCAGGAAAGGAGTGACAGAGGCAGATGGGAACGGAAGAGAGAGAGGAAGAAGTGTCTGTCCTTCAAGGCTTAGAAGTGAAACTTGTTTGCAGAAAATTGAGGTGACGTGGTAGAGACAGTGACAGATGTAGTATGTACTGGTGCCTGAAGCGTGACCACAGGGTTGAAATTCTATAACACATACGCACACACACACACACACACACACACACACACACACACAGTGACTAGTGAAACCCTTTCTGAAAGAGAAAGGGATGAGATGAGAAAAAGAAAAAAAAGACATATAACTAAGTTCCTATCCAATAAATGACACTGAAGACACTCCGCATATTTCTGCCCACAGAGACCCTAAAGGACCATGGGAAATGAACACATGTCCTATTGACCTCATCCAGTTGATTCAATCATGGAGCGCTTTATTGAGGTGAAGGCAATGTCATAGCCTGTGTACTCTAAAGGTTATTGGATAGTAGACCTGCTTTAAGTTGAGTAAGGGAGAGGAATAAATGTTATTCTTAAACTAATTGGACACTGCCATTTGCTCGAGGAAAGTAAGGCTCATGGTGGGGCAGAAGGTGAGGACACAACACTCCAGTAATGAAGTGAGGAGCCCCAGGGAAAAACTGCATGCAGCCACACCACTCATCATGTAGTGTATATGAAAGTATGAAGACAAAGGCAGAAAAGCACCCTTTGATTCTTCTATCTGCATATTTAGTTTGTCAATTTTTGTTTCCAGGTCATTTGGCCCATCCCACACATGATTACAAAACACAGAAGCTGACAAACTCCAATATCATATGTTCCAGAAATACATACAACCTAGAAATCTCCCAAAAATTACTTTTGCACAACAAAACTGCAATCTCATGACTCTGGACTCTTGCGCTTTATAGTGTCTGTCCTCCAGGCACCCAAACCAACTCCTTGCAACTCGCTTTTTATTAATAAATATATTAATTCATCAAAAATATGTCTCATGTGCTATATGCATCATAATATAATTATTATCATCATAAGATAATTATCATTACGTAAAAAAAGTATACATGGTTCCATTACTTGCATGGAAACATAATTTTCAGGAGACAGGGTTGGTTGTTGGAACTGAAGTTGAAAAAGCTTATCAGACCTCTGTAGCTGAGTTTACATTTGTTGCTGACTGTACTGTTTGCTGGCATGTTGTGTTGAGAGTTATGTACAGTACGTGACTAACTATTTTGTTGATCAGCCATAGGGAAATTCTGGACACAACAAAGATGATGTAGCTGCCATGCAAGGCACTGGGAAAACTTCTGGGTTCTGTGTCTTTTCCAAGGACACTTTTGACACTTTGATTTTGACACACTCCGTAAATTTCCAACAAATCTGACACGTCCTTTAACTGTATCCCTTTTCACTTCTATCTTTGGGATTGCCCTCTTCTATGTTTATTTCTGCTGGGCAGTGACATACGACCACTGACTGATGATGGCAGGCAGCATACACGTGCACACAGAGGTGAGATATTGAAGAAAAAAACAAAAAAACACTTGAATTCCGATCTGACCGTTCTGACTTTGTCACAGACTGGCTATGAATCAGATCTAGGTGTGTGTCCCAGATCTGATGTGAAAAAAAAGACATCCAAAAGACATTTTGGAAGATAACCACTTTATTTCATGAACTCAGACTGCTTATTAGCACTGTCGCCCCACAGTAAGAAGGACCCGGGTTTGAATCCACATGCCAGCCGGGTGCCTTCTGTATGAAGTTTTCATGTTCTCCTGGTATCTACTCACCCAATGACAGCTGGGATAGACTCCAGGATTCCCTCGACCCTTAAAAGGAAAAGCGGTGAATTTTCAAATGGGCACCTGATTATAGTTCTAAGACAGACTTGAAAATTGTATAGCTATCCCTAAGGCATTTTTATAACATTTTCTGAGAATATGTCTATATAATTTTGCAAAAGTGTAAGTACTTTCTACTACAAGTAAAAGTACCACCTCGAATTCTTTACTAAAGTTGAAGTAAAGTAAGTACAAGTACTCCTCTAAGAAAACTGCATTGTAAACAGTTCTGAAGTTGATGCTGCTGATAAAATACTTGTGAAAAAGTCGTCCAGACTTCTTTGACAAACTCTGAGAATTATGGCAAATTAAAATTTATAGTAATTAATAAAAATATAAGGACAAAGATCTGTTCTACTATAAAGACTTTTTGTGGACCAAAAACAACAGCTGGTAAATGTGACAATTTATTAGTTGATTACATTTTTCCATGAATTTCCATTTGCAAAAAGTAACTCGTAACTAAAGCTGAAAAAATTAATGTAGTACAGTACAATAAAATACAGTATTTTCCTCTTAAATGTAAAACTCTCTCTCTTAAACCTAAAAGTAACATAAAATGGAAAATACTTCAGCTAAGTACTACTACCTCAAATTTTTTACTTAAGTACAATACTTGAGTAAATGTACTTAATCACTCACTGCCTCAGATTTTCAGATTAGTTACAGTACATGTGTGCATATTTATCAAATTGCAATTTAGAAACTGCAGTAGCAGATTTAGAAAGAATCCACTTTTATAAATAGAATTTTTATCTTGCTTGTAGCAAGAAAAAGCATCTCGTCTTCCCCACTTTCTCAAAGCAACTGGATAACTTAAATGCTCTTTGAATAATTCATGTTAAAAAATTTGTCTAAGATGGACTATATAAAATCAGATTCTCAGTTCAATATAACTATTTCGTCACCCTACATTAAGTGAGTTTTGTTGTGTTTTTTACAGTGCGCTTTGACAAGCCAGCGTGATGGCTTGTAGTAATTACATGAATACATTAACATGACAGACATGCTCACTCTAACACCATGCTCTCTCAAGTGGATCATGGGATATGCATAGCTCAGTCAGACTGTGAGACTGACAGCTTGAGGTGGAACCCTGGTCTGTCCCCCTGTCCGTTCGTCTTTGGTTGTAATCTTACAAGGAGACGTAGGAGGCAGTTAAGAGAGAGGCGAATTCTCAGAGGTCAGGTTCCCCGTCTGCCTGCCCCTGTCCATTAACTAATGGCTCCTCACTTCAAATGGCTGTCACTGTTGCTGACAGCATCCTCTCTGTAGTCACTCTGGATAAACACAATGAAAAAATCCTAAGTGGCAGTAGAGTGGTATGTCTCAGGAAATATGTCATTTTCTCTCCATAAGGACACAGAGTGATGTTGTTTGATAGACAAACACTGACACATTGTAAAAGTTCTCCATACACAACCACAGCGTCAGATATCAGTGTTTATTTCCAATTGCCCGTGACAGTCTGTGAACGCTGTGCTAGCTTATGTTCCTCATCCTGGTTTGCACTCCCTTCTCTCCCAGTTGGCCTATGGTTAGGTCAGTCAGTGAGTAAGTATCACTCTCCTGGGACAGCTGGTTTGTGTTTACAGTCTGGAGACTGGGACGAGTGCACTTCGAGTATTATCTAAACAATTTCAGTCGCTATATTCCCCTGGGCTCAGCGTTTCCAAGAGCCAGATTGTCAGGACATAGGGACAAAGTTTGTTTGGCTTGCAGCAGCACGGTGAAGGGAAAAGAGAAGGGAAGTACTCAAGAGTTTCTGACAAAGACCACATGGCTGCTGGGTGTGTGGCAATACTGTCAGAATGTAATGTTGTTCCTTTTGTCTGTGTCTGAGTATACTTTGTGTCAGGACTGTGCTGTATACATACTTTATGTGTGTTAACGGAACTACTTTCATAAGGAAGAGAGGACCGGCCTTCACAGCTCATTCTTTTGTGAGATTATTGAATTATATCATCAGTTATAACCATCGTAATATATTATAAACGTTCTGTGACAAAAGCTTTTCATTTTGAGCATGTCCACATTTTTATATATATATTTTTTCCCAAGCTTTTCTATTTGTGCTTATCTTTGATAATACGTTGCTGGCAATGAAAGACAGACAGACGACTGAAGAGAAAAAGCAGCCTCTCAGACTCAAATCAACAAATCTGTCTGTTAAAGATAGACTTTTGTGTGCAGTATCCTCCTGTGGGTGACATTAAGCGTATGCTCTGGATATCTCTCCATTACTTCTGGCTTGCCCAAAAACCTGTTGTTGGGTATCATTTGGTTGTAGTTAATATATTCAGCTCTTGATTGTTGCCAAGGAGACACTCTTTGGCTCGACCCATTTTTCCCCTGACATTAAATCTCCCTCCCACCTTTTCCCGCTGAACACTGAACCTTGATGCTGGTTGCGTTGCCCTGCAGCCTCGGAGCAGTAAAATTAGGTTGACTTTATCCATTTAAAACTCCATGCTTGCTGTGTCTCGTTACTCTTTATTCACTCATTTGCTGATTTGTAATACGCCCAGAGAAACTTCCCAGAGGGCCAAATAATCATCTCTTTTGTGCTTAGCTGCAAGTGTTTTTAACAACTAAAATTAATTACACTGAAAACATAAAATTAAGTCACAACTTGCAACAAACCTGTACTGACATAAACTATGATGTGTCTAGTGTGCCCTATATTTTACTTGTGGATTTGTCAGTGTGAACGTATTAAGGGCTTGCAGCATGGTTGAATAATCCTGCTGTCACAGAGAGAAGAGGGATGCTTGTGCATTTGCTGAGATATTAGCCTTATCCATCCTCTGTCTGTCACTCCATAACACCACAGTCAACCAGCCTTGTCTGCGCCAGGGTTAATGCTGGCTTCCTCTGGGGTTAAAGATTGCATTGCATTCATTTCAGTCTTATGTCAGTTTTCATGTGCCAAATCTTTCTGACTGCTTTCTTTGCATGTTTGCTTTGTGCGGCATAAGTTAAGTTTAATTCTGTATAGACAAAAAAAAGAGAGCAAAACACTGACAGTCCCTTCAGGGTATGAAAATGAAAAATAAGCACTCACGCAGATACGCACTGTGTAATTGTGGTTGCATGATTGTTGATGTTTATAATTAGAATGCCAACTTTTTGGACTATCATTAAGCTAATCAAAATTCCTGTGTGATCTAGTACAGATGAACACTGTCATTGACAACTGGGAATGAATTACAAATGTGTTATATGTATATACGTGAGACATGCATATAACATACTTTCATCATATTTTGCATAACAAAATAAAATAATGCTGTTAGACATAAATGCCTGCTAGATACAGAGCCCTTTTCATGTTTCGATTTAAACTCATAACTAACTATCATTGCTTGTTTCAAAATCAGGACACAAAAAGCTGATTAAAAAAACATATAAAGGAGTTAAAGTTAGATTTCTTTTGCTTTTAGGCGTTCTAAAGTTAGTTCAACTGAAATTAAATTGCATGTTTCTTTTCTCACCTGTGTTCTCCTTTCAGGACAAAGATTAGACATTTATGTGATGTTTATCTGGAACATCACCATTTTATACAGAGCAGACAGTCACGCTGAGGCAGACGGCAGGGTGCAACGCAACACAAGGGCTACAACAACCCATATTAGCTTTCCTACAAATGTATCCTTATCTAACTTACAAACAAGAACACACGTCTTGTCTTGCATCTTATATGTTGGATCAACAACCAAACAAATATTGACCAGGGAAGAGTGCACTGCTAGCATCAGGCAAGAAAGCTAATTAGCTGCTCGGCTGCAGCACCAGAAACAACATGTAAACGTGCTTGTAAATGTCACTTCAGTCCATTTAGATGCTGGTGTGGCCCTTGCTCTTCAATGCTAACTGCTAACACATGTCCATGACATGTAGACTACAGCGCACATTTGTTTACTTTGTCTCTTGTTCCCCTGCTGGGGCTCAGCTTGCCAGTGGCTGTCAATCGAACGTGGATGTTCCTCTCCAGCAGCTAAAAGGAGACAAAGGGAACTAGGTCTGATCTTCTTATATTTTTTATTAAAAACAAACAAACAAACAAAACAAAACACAAATATAATCATAATCATAACCATAGTTTATTTAATTTTAATAATGTCATTATTTTTGGTTTGGCAAGAAGTTGTACTTAAAAGTAAACTGCTGCAAGAAGTTAGTATGTACTGTAGCATGCAGTAGTCTTCAAATGCTAAACATGAATCTGTTTATCTGAGAGATCTACATAGTAATGAATCGAGATGCTATGAACTTGAACATTGAAGCATCCATACATAAATAATGAAACTAATTATGAATGAGAAAACAACAACAACAACAGTACTTTTAAGAAATATTGCATTGTAATCCTAGAAATGCTACACCTCGCTCTGTAACCGTATTACAATATAGCACTTTACAGAAATCACACTACAGAGAAGCAGTGACAGACACTGAGATGTGTTCAGTTGCTAATGCAGCAGCAGAACTGTTGTTAATGCAGGATTGTTCCTGCTGTTTACTCATGACAACCCAGGATTCTAGCACGGGCTACAGATGATTTATAAAATGGGGAACGAAGTGTGAGAGAAAGAGGTAGTTTCTCAATGGAAAGCTGAATAATGAGCTGAGCAGTTTGTGCCTGCCTGGCTGTCAGTTCTGCATCCCCTATTTTCTGCCATTTTTCTCTTCCACCTCCTTCTGGAGCATCGCTTCATCTCTCTCCTGTGGGAATACTTTGGAATGAGCAAACAGGTTTGTGATGGAGCTGCTGCTGTTGAAGCTGCTTACTGAAAGCTTTGATGACCAGTGATATGTTCCCCAACATACACATGACATACAAAATATGTCTAAGGCGCAGAAGCAGACAAAAAAGGGTGTGTCTGTGTGTTTTCATTTCGTCGTAGCCTTAAAAAATTAATTAAATTCAAAAAAGCTATTTTTATGTATAATCTCAATGTTATACCACATGTAGAAAAAGCTCAAATTATTTAAATTAGATTCATTTTTTAGTACCTGGAAATATTTACATAGTGCTGAACATGTCTGAATCTGTCTTGTAGCACCACTGCCACTTTAAGGATGGGCTTTTATCTTTTAAACATCAGCAGCCTTTTGTGATGTTGACATTGATTAATTCAAATAGGCAGTTTCAATATTTTTCCAATTAATTATGTTTCTATGCATGGATGTAATGATTCATTTTCACAATTTCTGTGTTTGCTTAGCTGGCAGCTTCCTTTCACACCCACAAACTAAATTCCTCTTTTCTCAGTCATCAAGGCCAATTTTCAAGGTTTCAGCTTTATTGTTTGAGACAGAGACCATGAGATGAATGTTAGCCTTGTTCAGTCTACTACTACCTAGCAGTCTAGTACACGTAACTAAAAGTTGCATTTAGTGTTGCTGTTTACAGGTTGACATTGCTTTCCATTCATTCTCGCAAATCTTAAAATGCCATAAAATATGATAAGAAGAAATATTTCATCATGTAAAACTCCCTCTGCCAATAAGACCCTCCTCTCTGTTTGCCCAACCTCTCTATGTTTTTCTCTGTGGAAAACTCCCTTCACTGTTTCTCCCAGACTTCCCAAGGCTGTTTCAGAGATATAACAAAAGGAGCACAAATACAGACAGCATGAGATGAGGCAGCGGGAACTGAAGGAAAAGATAAAGCTGAGAGGTAAAGGAAAACCTAGAGACACTGAAGAGGGACTGGAGATAATTAAAATGATCTTCAGAGTGATATAGCCCTTTGCACTTGGACTTCTTGATATGAATACCACTCCACACACGTGTGTTATAACCAGACAATACGCTTGCGCCAAAGATGTGTTATTTTTATATTTTTCATGGTTTAGGATATAAATCTGTGTCTCCTCCCTCCCCCACCTTAAACATGAGTTATGCAAAACACGTCAGGATTCAACTCATTTTCATAACAGCAATCTACTGGCAATTTATCACAATCAAGCGTGAAAAATATGCTATTATGGCACTGAAATTAATTATTTGTCTTGCGTTTCGAGGAGAATATAGCAATAACACATTTTTTAGGGTTTATGTCACATTGAAATATGTGCATGATACAAATGAAGTAGTTTACTCTTGGAATTTGAGATTTGTTCTTTGTTTCGCTTTCACCATCTATATCACACACACAGCCAATAGAAGTATACAGCTAACTCCCCTTGAACTGATGTCATTATAATAGGTATTCATAGATAAGAATAGCAGGAGACTTGCTGACACTATCTAATCTGTGGTTAGTAATTAATCATATTACTTCTTGTGACCTAATTTACTTCTGTTAGAACAATGAATGTTGTGGATAACTTTTATATAGTAACAATCTGACCTGATGAAGTGGTTTTTATTTGACATTTATTTATTTGACGATCTATCAGTAACTGGTTTTGCTACTAGAATAAAATCAATACATAATTTCACACCATGGATCCTGTGGAAAGAGAGAATAAAAATTGAGTTGATTAACTCACAAACTATAAATACATATCTTACACCTATTGATTTCTTTTGGAATTGAATGTGTAGGTATGTTACCCATGTTAAATAAACTATTATTGCCAGTGAATAAAGAATAGCAATCAAATATTGTATGTGTTTAGTAGTAAATACACAAGCAGACTGAAAAGAAACACAACCAGGCTGGTATATAATACAAGTTGTGTTTTAGAGTGTAAAATAATAACAGTGTCTAGGTAAAATTGACATGAGTAAAAGCAGCTCTGTGCTTGATGGTGCCTCCAATTTCTAGAGCCTCATTATGTATAGCAGCAGATGAATGACAGGTGTGCTTTTCTACCCTAATGCACAAATTGCCTCAGCTGCAGGGTGCTAATGTGGTTTGCTTTTAAGCATAAGCACACCAGTATATTTAGATATTCCAGTGTGACAGCTCATTGTCAGAAAAAAACGTAGAACGAGAGAAAATAACAATAGTTAAACAAATCTTATCAATTATGTATTTTATTAATTTATTAAATTGTTAATTGTACCTCACCTCAGTGTCATTGCATCCAGCATCTCTTTCGAGTCTTTTGGTTAGATATAAAGCTGGAAGGAGAATAGACAGAACAATGACCAAGTGATCTTATTTTCTCTTGATGGATGGGTGATGTTGGCTATGTTTGATTTTTTCTGTATTTCATTTTGTGTAGTATATCCTGTCAGATCAGACCCCGCCATGCACTGGTGTATTTCAGGTATGAATGTGTCTCATGATACAGCCTGTGTGGTTCTCATCTGACTGGTTTATAGACTGTAAGCAGTCAGGACTCTTCCCCTTGCAGGGTTTTGTATCTTCTCATGTAAGATTCACAGACTGATAAGAAGCACCTACTGCATTTTTCCTTTCCTATATGTTAAGCCAGTGACCTCCAAGCAGAGCTGTCTAATGATAGGCTCAGTGAATTCATTTAGAGCGAGTAAAAGAAGGCTGGATTCATATTGATCGGTTACTGTGGTTGCTTATCTTATTCAGTACTGTTGACATTCAAAATCATGGCGTATTTTTACCAATTTTAATATAGTTTGTATGCTTTTCAGTATAAATGTGTGTATCCATTTGTGTATGGTAATGTTATTTCTTGTCAAAGCTGTAAATAAATAGCCACAGTACTACTGGCTAAATCACAGTGCTTTGAAAGCTCCGAACCCTCAACTCATACTCTGATAAAAAGCGAGTGAAGATTCCTGCTTCCAACATTCACATGTTGTCTGTTACCACGGTGTGGTACAAGCCCTTTTCTCAAAGCCCCCTGCCAAAAATGTGGATGTCTTATCTGCCATGAGAAATGTCTTGCTAAAGGTCTCATACAGCAAAAAAACCCCACCCACACACCTAAGACATATACACACATATTGTTTTTGTCCACTCAGTTCTTTTAGTGTGAGACAGTTCTCAAGATGAGATGTTGTTTAATTGACAGCTGGTTCACTAACTAGTTCCTCTCACTGACAGATGTGGATGTTTTAACACTAATAGCCACCGGACACCTATGCGTCTTGTCATCTATGAGGTTTGTTGATAGGGTGTGCAGAGACAGCGAGTGTGATGCAGGAGCACTGTCAGTCTGATGTCTTAGATTCTCGCACTCACCTATTGTCTCTCACTTACACAGAGTGCCATTTATATGCTATGCAGAAGGTGTTTTTGTTGGCTTGCCTTTCTTTGAGCGTGTGTTTCTCTAAAAGAAAGAGCAGAAAAACACATTGAGGACAGACTGTGACATATCTGATTTAATTAGAGGGTTTTATATATTCTTTTCATGTATTTATTCCCATGTTTTGTCACATTTTTTCTTTGCTTTTTTTGTTCGTTTCAAGGACACAGTGTGCCTTTCCCAGCATATGTGTTACCACTTTAATAAGCTGGTGTACAGTAAGTAAACTATAAAGTTTGAAGAATTGATATGGAATATACTCCATGCAGACAAAAGAATTGCAAATAGTTTGGTTCAATACACTCATATTACCTCTTCTCTTCTTAGTGTATTTTCTTTCTGGATTTTGCTTGTTTGAGTAAACCTTGGCCTTGGGTCTGCCTCTCCTCACCCTCTCTCTCTGCTGCTCCCCTATTGGAATTGATTATCTCAAACCTGAGGTATCCACTGTGTGTGTGTATGTACGGGTGTGTGTGTATTTGTTTCACCATCTCTAGCTGCATGCTGAGAAGGTAGATATCTCTAGAGGTTCTGTAATAGAGCGGATACTGTTGCCCACCTCACATTGCCACAGGGGATGGGTGGAGTGTTGTGTAGTGGGGAGGGATGGAGAGGAGGAAATAGGTCAGAGGGCAAATTATGAGAAAATCCCCTGCTTACTCGCAGATATGACTGAAATCTTGTATGTTTGATTAGCCCTTTGATTCCACGGGTCACAAATGTTTCTACTTTAAGTTAATTACATAGTGTTTATCAAGACATATCATGCAGATTATACTGTACTTCTGTTGGACCGGTTCTGTGGTATGTTTAAAACCATTTGGTCATCCATTGTACCTATAATTTATCATTAGAAATTAAAGGGTCACTTAATCCAAATAATAAAAAATATATCCCTACATACAGTATTATCTAGCCATGCAAACAATTTTGGTAATTTTTTTTTGAGAGATCCGTCTATGAGAATGGAATTCTCTGGAATTTTGTAATTTTGATGAATTAACACTTTGCCAATACAGTTTTAAATGTTAACAGCATAAAGCCAGGTTCAATAGCAACATCTACTGTATATCCAAGGTCAGGTCTCTTACTCTGAGTAATGTTCTCAATAGTTTCTATATAGGGACTTTTATTTTATTAGAAAGTAGATAGATTACTCAGAGTAATGGAACCAGTTCTTCTACAAAGACATGTTCATTTTGCAACACTATGAACATCATAGATGAACCTTCATTATATTGTGGTAGCATAAGAGTCAGATATCGTCAAACCTGGAAGAATAAAACCAAAACTACCTGCATCACTAAATGCCTTCAGTGAGGAAATTTGAATCCATCAGTCCTGGGCACAGACTTATAACCGAAATAGAGTAAGTGTGTGTAGCAGTACCATGTAGCTTCTGGGAGGGAGAAGTGCCAGAAGCTTCACACTCCAATGAACAGGCAGCGGGGAACATGCTGTACATTGTTTACAGCATAAACACTCTGCCATGTTTAATAGCTCACCCTGTCATTCCCATTTGGTTTCTGAACAGAACGACAAGCTCACAAACACCAGGATTATAAACAGCCCATGTTCTGCATGCTTCTATTAAATGTTGGTTACCTTCAGTAGAGACACCTACTGAGTCTAATCAAGGGTTTCAGTCCCAGTAAATCCCTCTGTTCCCTGCCTTGTACGTTACTGTAAGACTACCACAATGTATGTTGACCTCCCACTTCTCATTCAAACCCCCAAGCAGTCGCATATTTATATCAAGCAGAGCGGAACAAACTCTTCATCCAACAACAAACCAATTAATTTGGACACATGCTGCCATAAGAGACAGTGAATTGAAATTAAGAAAACGGAACGGTCAACCATTGCTACACCAAAAAACTTGGTGTAATGTGGAATTCTGCAATTTTCTCTGTGGGAGGTGAAGATGGTAACACCACAGACCAAAACAGAAATGATGATTCCCTCCTCTGTAACCTTTTTTGTTTCTGTAGAGCCTATAGCTACATAAAATAAACTCATTTTCTTCACAGACTGTGAAAGACAACATTTCATGTTCAACCTCCTCCTTGTGTCTTCCTATTTGGATCCAGACAGTTCTGTGTCTACTAAGAGGGAGACATCTGGAGGGTTTACAGTGAGCTAATTATAAGCTATCTATCCATAATTGCAGCAGTCGTGCTATTATTCATACAGAACTTAGCTCCACAAAAGCCCTTAACAACCATCATATAACGTAGACTATATCACTATGTATTATTTAGTATTTTTTACATCTGAATCTAAAAACCACATTTAAGTTTCAGTAGCCTTGGTAGGGGTAACAAAATAACCAAACCTTATTACCCTATTACAGCTCTTTTCTCAGTCTGTAACGCATCATTGATGGCTCCATTAGGTTTGTGTATTGAGGGTATTGTTGGGTAGAAATGGGGAAATGGCATAGTCCATTCATATGTCAAGTCGATCAGTGAAATTAATTCTAGAAGGAATGCCTGATTTTACTCCTTAGCTAGCCTTCTGGTGACAAACAGACACCTTAGTAAAGAAAATCATTTGAGCAAATACCAGAGATTCACTGGTGTCCACCTACTCACTGTCTTTATATACTTAATAATGAAAACATTATTACATTATTAGTGGAGAAATGGCTGTAAAATCATTATTTTGAAATGCCACTTTGGAAATCTTTTTTCTCCTCTTTATTAATTAGCAAGGCATTCTTGAAAAATACTGAAACCTTTGACAAATGGTCAACGGTTCAAGACAGGTTGCAACGGACCGCTCTTAGAGTACAGTCACATTTGAATTTACTTTGCCTTGAAACCAGATCTGATCTTGCGTATTTGATCAATGACCTTAAAGCTGCAGGCTCATGTACCCATGTACTGGCTGGTCTAGTCTCATAACCATGAAAACTATTTGTTAGCTATTAATGTATCTGATATTATATTGGGTCCTAACATAGAATAATATAAGATCTTTAAGTGCCACACAAAAAAAAGAGCTTCTATACTACATCACCTCATATTTTATTTAAAAAAAGGTAAAGGATTCAGTGGAGAGAGATTCAAGAGAGGCAACCTCACTGTTTCTTTATAATTTCACAATATATTCACTCTGTTTCCTTTCACCTCCTGCCTATCAGAGCAGCTGACTCTGTGCACATGGTGCAGCAAGCCAACCTTAACATTTTCTTTGCACTGTTGCTAAAACCAATTAAATTTACAGCAAAGGAATCATCTGATTACAAAGCTGCTCAGTCTTCCCACCCCTCCTTTCCCTCTAGTGTGTGTATTCATGTGTGCAGCTGTGTATGCATGGCACCAAGGGCAATGTTAAGAGCTGATCAGGTGGGAATGTGACATACTTTCTGCATGTGCGTGGGCCTGTCTGTTTGCTAATCCATATGGGCGCAGCACTAATTAAATCCACCAGCTCAGCCTATCACACCACTGACTGCTTGGCAGTGAGCAAAAATCTGCTGGTGTTCTGTCAGGTAATATGACAAAACCAGCAGGAATAGTTTATCTGAGTGTGTGTTAATGTCAGTGACGGGGAAGGGGGTGATTTGGGCTGTAAAATGAGTTTGTTTATGTGTAAGTGTGAGTGAGCTGACGTGCAGAGAAAGAAATATTAATTTTATTCTATTGTCTAAACAGTATAAATGTGTGCCTTCGCTCACCCCTGACCCCGCCGCTGCCTGTGGTTTTCTTTTAGTCCCTTCCATCTCCACAGCAGAAACATGAATGATTTCTTTAAATTATGTTTCCCAAAATTGTTTGGTAGCAAATGTAGTTTTAAATGATTTGTGTGTGGGTGCATGAAGTCACAAGTCTAGAGTGATTTTATAATTGTCCCCTTGATGTTTTCCAGCATGTGTTTTTGTTCTTTATGCACTGTGTGACCGTATGCTTGATTAGTCTGTGCTACTTGGGAGGGCTAATGTGTTGGTTTATTAGTGCTGTGTTAACAGGATAAAGATTTATAGGGGGCAGAACAGCATGTGTTCTGTAGTCCACACAACACATAGATAAATAAATGGAAATTGGGTTAATTTGTCATTGTCCAGGCTTTCTTGGGATGCCGAGTACCTGTGGAGCACAGAGCCCAGCAGAGATGTGACAGTTTGTCCCTGTCAGTCTCTTATCAGTTCATCCATCACATTTGTCCCTTTGAGCATGTTCCAGGCTCCATCACACTACTGCTGACCAAAGGAGACCTCTGATTCCTGCTGTTTGTGCTCACACCAAACTACATGAAGCTTGTGAGAATAAATGCATTCTGAAAGATTGAAATCAAGCAGTGAATTCACATTATTGTTTTAACCATCAAATTGAGGCCCACATTTTGCAGCAATTTGGACATTATAATTTAAATTATAATTAAGTTTATGATTAAGTTTTTTTATCAGTGCACAGTGGGGTTTTTTCTTTTATCGATACTTCAAATAAAGACACATTGTTGGTAGAATAAAAACTGAGAGCGCAATAGTTTCCATCAGTGTTCGAAGTGGGCTGGTACCAGCACTTCTCCATTTTATTGTTTGCCGTACTGTGACTTTCCCTCGTAGTAAGGCCAAGTTTTGCCTCTCTGCCAATATTTGCCTTCAACGTGTTGGAGCATACACAGCAAAGGGTGAAACTCGCAAACCAATGATATCTACAGCAAAGAACTGTTTGAAATCAATGTAATCTTTTTTAAACTAGGTAATTAACATTTAGAGTTATCTGTGTTTTATTAGGCTAATCTCAGTTGCCATGTAGAATATCCTTGATAGGGTTTGTAAAGGGAATGCTTAGGTCCTTGTTATCTATGTGTTTATAAGAAAACATTTCAGACATACAGCCTAACACATTTGATTTCTTCAGTCAAGTTTGATTTGAGGTGTCGTTACTGAATGTAAGAGATGGGCGCAGAATGGATAGCTACAGAGTAATGCATCCATTATGTCAGCTTATGTCACCAAATGTGTGAAATTCAGATTGTCATGACAAAATGGCTCAAAGTGCTAATAAAGCCATTTGATCCATTGATGTGCAAAGATAAGGTGCGGGTGCATTTTTCAGCAAGTGCTTTTCTTTAGCTGACCAACTTGTGTGTTAGAGTGTTAGATGTATGACCTTTGCACTTTAAAGCCAAAATGGCCAAAAATACAGTATATAATGATAAAACTTTTCTAGCTTTCTAGCTATTATAGCCATTAAGACTGATGCATATATGAAGCTAAGCTACAATAAGCCACAATATATTACCAGCATATATTTTAAGTTGTTTCAGCTTAACAATGACAATTTCACAGACACACCAGTATCAATAGTGAAAACCATAGGTGATGCAAATATCTACACCTCAGAAATCAGCTCTGCCAAAAAATGCATTACCCTTTCAAGGGTATTTTTAGACACTTAAGAACCTAATTATATAACCAGCACATAGTGTTACCAGGACTTACTGTATTTTGGGCTGTCTTGGCTTAACAATGAAAATATATGCATGCTGTTATGAGGGATGCAAACTTACCCTTGCCAACATGTGAGCAAGGGGAATACCAGCACATTTGTTTCCATGTCAAGCACTGGTTTCCATTCAGCTCAGTCATATACTAAAATATATATTTTTTTAAATGGGAGACAAACCAGTCATCTGAGTGCATTATTCTTTGAAAATGGCATAGACCCGCGTGTTTCAGAATGTCTCAAATTATGGTGTCACATTAGAGGTATGAATACCCAGGAAGTCGCACTAACTTTAAAATCATATGACTCATTTGAAGTAAAAACCTGCAATACAGTAGATGTGAGTGAATCCAGAGTCCTGTGGGGGCTAGGTTTAGGCAACAAAATTACATAAGTTGGGAAAATGATTATGTTTCGGTTTGTTAATAAAACAAATGAGCTCATGTGCCTTTGCTTAATGTCAGTGTTGATTTTTTCCATATTTAAACTTGTGCTTTGAGCTGCTATAACCATAGAGTTTAAACATGCTTTAGTCACCACAAGCAACTATTGGATTGCAAGAGAAGATATTCTAGGATGATAAATGAAAGACATCGTTAATGAACATTCTGCAAATATAGTACAAACAAACTGATGGATTACATTAATTAATGTTTCATCATTATGCTGATAATATAGGCGACATTACGTTTCTAACAAAACATTATTATTGCTCCAAATTAGGAGTATATAAATGTAATTTCTAGGAGACAGAATTGTTTATTAAGCACTTTTCCCCCTATAATTTCCTCAGGGATACAAGTTGTGGCACAAAATGGGGAAAAATCTGCTCATGCACAGTAAGTGCTGACGTTACCAGAAGCAACAGCAGTTTCTTTGGAATATAGAAAAAGTGTGTAATTATCATGTTTAGTGATAGCCTCCATGGCTACACAAACAAAGAAAATTCAAACTTCAGCAATATAAAATCCAACATAATGTAAAAACACACCACTAATCCCTTGTACTCAAACATTAATTAAAATCTTGATCAAATAAAATAATTAAGAAAACTAGAATCACACAGGTGATCATTTTAGTACCAAACAAAGGAGCGTGCACCTGTAGTTTTAATTATTCTTAGACACGGCTTTATGAAGGAAGTACAAACTCATTTCACTGTAATGTTCAGTCAGCAGTTTTCTATTCATTCTTCTCTGTTTTTTTCATCCAGAGACAAGAGACACTGAGGCAGATACAGACAAGAAGCCACAGTGCAGTTGTGTGGTTTACTCTGGTATTCTGCTGACATGGGATCCATTAGTAGGGTTTGAGGGGTTGGGGGAAGGGATGGGGGTTGAGAACGCACAACAGGACTGAAAGTGAAAAAAGAGGGAAGCGTGGGCTTAAAAATCAGTGAGGGAAATCCAGCATTGCTGAAAGACTTTACAGCAGGTTTGAAGCAGGAGAGAAGAAAGGAGAATGGGGAGGAGCAAAGCCTTGAGAGATGGTGAAGATAGCTTTGAGGAAACAAAAGAAACAGGAGAGTAAGTAGGGATTGAAGTTGGGAGACAGGAAAACACAAGAGAATGAAAAATGATGCGTATACAGTACTGTACATACAGGGAAAGACGAAAAGAAGAGAAGAGAGTTGGTTGGGGGCTGATTCACCTTATTTAGCACTTGTGGAGAATCAAAGCTGCGTGATGGAAGCTACAAAAGAACAGTAAATGTAGAACTGTGTGTTTGGTGTGACTAAAACATCTTCATGTGTGCACTTGCCTTAATCAACATTGTTGACCTTATCTTGGCCTGTTAATTTGCTCCAATCTAGCGAGGTGAGTCATCTAATGTAGCAGAGGACTGAATCAGGATGTATTTCAACAGTTTACTCATGGAATACCTCATACTAATGATAAGGCAGGGTGTCTGTACATACACTTAGTGATCTCGTCTGTGGTGCCCAAATGATACCCTCCATCCCTGTCATCACTGGAGCCATTGTCAAGGAGATTGAAAACACCTGGAGGCTGGCATCGTCCCACAGCACATCAGTCAGTCATATTTGCATTGACTCAAACACTGACAGATAAATGTTTGTAGCCACAGGGCTGCAGGAGATTTTGTAATATGGATTTACAGGAAAACACAGAGGGGTTGGAGAAAGAGGATGACAGGGCGCGGCATTAACTTTATTTTCCAGTGTACTTTATGTAATTACAGATGCATCTCAGGGCTCTACTTCTCTTATTTTGCACACTTTTCAAGGAACATTTTCACATGCAAATGTCCACTGGCCCCGGTTGTGCTCCTGACCACAGCATCAAACGGAATGAGCTATCAAGAGTCAAGACGGGCAAAGCATCCAATATCAATTTTTTCTCTCTCCCTTTGCATATCATTTTTAGCCCTGTGCAGTTTCCTCCCCCATACCTATCCACAGACTCTCCTCGTCAGAAAGACAAATTACCCAGTGGGCTGCTCTTTTAGCTGTGCTTTCTGTACAATAATCAATTTGAGGACTAGAGAAAGAGAAGGCTAGAGAAACGTGAAATTATTCATCAGGGTCTCTCAGTAGCGGGGCTGTAGAGGTGCGGGGGATGGTGGGGGCTACCTCGTCCTCCATGAGATAATTAAGAAGACCAAAAAGCAGAAATAAGGGGAAGACTGCAGGCCAGCAGTGAGAGGCAAAAAGTGACAGAGATCGAGAGTGGTAGGTGCAGAGTTAGGGGATCATTGCTACTCTTAGAGGAGCTTGTTGTTATATTTGGAAATCTTGAGATGGTGTTTAGTTTGTCGTCCCAGCAACAGACAGATACACAGGAGAGGATAGAGGATAGACAGCTGGGCCTGGTGACGATTGAAGGGGAAGTGCAGAGAGGAGGAAGAGCTTTGAAGGGAAGCATGACTCCAAGTTAGCTTCAGTTAAACTACTCAGGAGAAAAGAACGACAGAGCTAGGAGAGAGAAAAAAAAAAGAGCCAGGCTCTCTCTTGTGGCGGGTATTTACTCAGAGACCTCTTGTTTCCTACCAATTAAACGGGTTGGGGACTGCTTCAGCACAATCCTCCTGGTATCCCTCCCTCCTCTGCTGAATCTCCTGTGTGAATCCTCACACTGTTCTTTCCTTCTTCTGCAATGATTGCTCCCTGTGCATTTTTTTCATCATTTAAAAATCTTAAAATTGACATTTTCATGTGCTGTTACCTTCGAAGTCGGCGCATATGACATTTTCTTTAATTTGACATACATATTTGATATACAGTATATATTTGTTTGACACTTTAACTGTATTTAGCTATCCTTAATATATTTATCTTGTGTTAATTACTTGTATTATCCATAACAGCCTGCATTTATCCTGTTCTTATCTGTACCCATCCCTCTGCTGCTACAATGACCCAATTTCCCCAGAGGGATCATTAAAGTTTCATCTTTCACCCCTAATTCATTTCTCTCCCCATTCATTCCTCCCTGGTGCAGCTCAGTCCAAACCAAACAAGTGTGTCGCTATACTTGATTTCTCCTCTTGCTTCCACTTCAAATCCCTGGTTTTAGCCTCTCCGTAACTTGAAGAGCTTATAAGTGCAAAAGACTACTGTTTCTAGCCTATTTTGTACGTTGTTGTGGATTAAACTCCTCTGATGCTGAGGGTGATAATGTGTGTGCACAGTATGTTTGCATAAAGCTAAGCCCTTTTTTGATGCCATAGTGTAGAATAATAGAATGATTGAGAATTAGAAAAAAATGAAAAATGAAAGAGAAATACAGCATCCATCTGCACTAGTAGCTATAATGTGGAGCACTCAAACCGCTTGCACACATCATTATCTGTATCAAACACCTGACATGATGCAGTAAATGGTTCTGAATGAGCCAGTCATTCAGTATTGTTTACGTTTATGCTGTATTTGTTCAAATACCCATCGACTGTGAGGAATTGTATGGAGTCAAATGCAGCCTCTCGACATGCCTTGGAGTCATGTGATTCTGCCATCTGTACCTGCACTGTCAGCATCTTTCCTTATCACCAAAATGTAATTTTCCCTGGTTGAATAAAAGCATCGTTGTGTTACAGTGTGTATCTCACTGCAGAATGTAAACCCTGTCAATCAGTATAATGTGCCGTGGAATACACAGTAACGCCATAGTCTAAAATATTTGTGTGAAAAAAGCCCATGATTCTGTCTGGTATTTATATTATCCTTTTTTTTGTCTGAGAGAGTGTTAACATAACATACCTGCCCACAGCCTCTTTCTCTCCTGGGCCCTGAGTTGTCTCTTAGATTGATGACATGGAAAGCAATAGGGCACCTCAGAGTACATTAGGATGTGGATCGTACAGTAGCTGTAAGTGTGAGTGTGTGCGCTCTGTGTGATGTGTGTGTGTGTTGTTTGTTGTGGACATAACTTTACCTATTTTGGCACCCGTTTCGCCAGAAAGCAAAAAAACACTGCGCTGCAGTGACGGCTGAGCTGTCTCACTCAGCGTTGCATTCACTGTAGCTCTTTGTTTCTTTGTGTCTGTATCTCTGCTTGTGTGCCTTTGTCTTGCTCACTTTTCTCTTTGTTACAATACATTGCCCTCCCCAACACCAACTCTTTCTCATTCTCCTCCACTCCATCGCCTCTCTTTATGACCTGGGTGCACTCCTCTCTTGGAGCATCTCTCCTGGGTTTTGCTCTTTATTATTTCTATCTCTACCCACTTTGTCTTCTTTCACAAACAAAGGCCAGGTAGGAATTAAGGTAGATCCTCATTTAAACAAAGAGTGGCCCACTAAGCATCAGATTTATGCCCTGTCTGCAGTGTGTAATTGCACATGCCCTGAAGTTTGCCCCCCTTTGCTTTTTGTGTACAGTTCATAGTAGATGCTTATTTAGAACTCAACCTAGCCCAAGGAGATTTTCCAAAAACGACTGCTAAGGTCATACTGCTCAAACAAAGGTTTCTAGTACTGGAATATATTTGTCTCAAGGTCTGACTGCTGTCTGCTTTCCACACAAAGCCTGCAAAGTCTTTCTCACCAATCTCTCTCCTTCAGGGGTATTTATTGGCCTTATTAGTGGAAAGAGTTTTATTTTTTTTTGCCTGTGCAAAAAATTAATTGACACACTCACACACACGCACTCACATATGTGCGTCCCTCTGCTAACCATATTTTATCTACTCGTTAATGTTCCCAATTACTGTGAAAAACACTGCCAATGCTTTGCAGCGTGGCACGCTTATTGAAATGGTAATACAACCATCTCAAAGTGAAAGTCTTTCATTTACTGGCTTCTAAGTGGATTTATTCATGACAATTTACTCTTCTCATGCAGGATTACACTAATGAGAGGGTTAAAGGGTGGTGTGTGTGTGTGGCTTTTCTCTGCTTTCATTCGAGGGACTCTTGCCCTGTAGATAAAGGGCCACGTTTCTACCAGCTTCAGCTTTCTCTATTATTCAGAACAAGAGGACTTGATTTGGTTTTTTCCTTCCTGCTTTCTAAAGGATTCAGGTGTCTGCTATAGCTGTCACAAATAACAGCGCAAACAGCCTGTTTCTTTGTGGGGCTTTGTCCTATTTAAATCATTTTATATCTTAATTGTCTCAAATGAATCATTGAATTGCTTCACACCTCAAACTGGCCTTAAATGTAATAAAGCAGTGCTTGTGTGCTTCTCCTTCCAGGAGGTCAAGTCCCAAAGGGAATGTGTTGTTAGTAGAGATCTCAGTATGCAGGGTGTTGGGCAGTAATTCCCATGTACTGCCTGCACTCAATCACTGTTTTCAATGTGCTTCTGTCAACACCCTGATATACACCTCTCTGTGTCCCTTTGCATGCCACTCATTAGTGACACCCTTCATCACCAGTTGTTTGCATTACTGTCTCCAATTATCACTCACAGCAGAAAGATTCAGGTTTGTTTGGATTAATGAAGGGACAGTCTATGCGTGTGTGTCTAGAGAGTGAAGTCATTTCAAAAACACACTCATTAATGTGTGACAGCTGCTTAAAGTCAAATCATTTTAAAGAGTTTATAGTCAAATGTAGGCTACCTACAGAATACTGTAAGTTGTTGCAAGAGCAGACACCACCCCCACATATAAACATTTTATTTCGACTTCAAAAGAGTCAGTCATACAAGCATTGCATCATCAGAACACAGGAGGAGCACCCAGTCCTCGCAAATAAAACTTACTGCATAAAACAACACAAATCAAAGCAATTTGCTCCCCTCAGTAAACCTTATTTTGCGAACGCATTTCAGAGAACTGTGTTCTTCCATATGCATGGTGTGCCCCGAGGAAGTAGACGCTTCCTTGAAAGCATTTGCACTGATTAAATGGACCATGCTTTCATGCTAGAGTCTGATTTACTTTCTGTTCACTTATTTAGCATAAAATAAGCTTGATTTAAAGAAATAGTGAAAGCCTAGAAAAATTAATTAAACAGTGTAGTTAATAATCATTTTGTGTACTCAGTTGATGCCAGATGAATCACAAATACCAACAGAATGCAATAGACCAACACAATGTTTAAACCTTTAAACTTAAAATTTATATACACTACTCACAAAAAGTTAGGCTTTCAGGTGAAATTTATGGAAAACATAAAAAGTTCATACTACAGTGATATTATATCATGAAAGTAGGGCATTTAAGTATCTCAAACAATTTATTGAAACAAAAGCCAACAACAGTGGTGAGTATACCACTACAGAAAATGTCAATGTCTCAATAACGTGTCATGTGCCCTTGAGCATCAATTACAGCTTGACAACGACGTCTCATGCTGTT
>JAUMHL010000006.1:6500095-6532074 GCA_032362345.1 Sandelia bainsii | reverse complement strand
GTGCATTTTAGGTTCATCCTGAAATTTCACCCGAAAGCCGAATATCCCTAACTTTTTGTGAGTAGTGTATATATAAATCCACTCCAGTGTCAAAGAAACTCAACCCAGTACCACAGAAACCCCACTGCCAAATGGTAGTTTGGTGGAATGATTGCAGAGCGACATAGACCCACTAGTGCAGAACTATAGAGTAAAAGTTCAGCCTAGGCAGAAGTATAAATCAAGCTTTATTTTGGTACCAGTACCAGGTGTATCCAGTGTAACTTCATTATGTCATCTGAATAACAGAGCTTCAAGGGCAGAGCTGTACAGCTCCATGTTGCCAACTCCAGTGTAAATGAGCATAAGTTATGTGTGTGAATGTTTTCAATAAAAACTTAATGTATCCCATAAACACCCAAACCATGTAAAGATTTCTTCAGCCTCTCACAGAGCTTTAAGTTGAATTCTCTACAGGTCATAGATATGTCTAAAGCACAGCTTTCTAAATTTTAACACAATGCACTGTGTGCAATCTGTGATTCTCAAATGATTTAAATATTTATACTGTTTTTTGTTTTTTTTTATATCATACTGTAGATAGTAGGTATCACAAAGACTGTATCAAAGATGTGAATGTGAGGTTCTCTCCTTTTTGATCTGTCTTTGCTTTTTCTTTCTCATTCCTTGTTCTCTGAACCTCCACCACCCATGTTAAATCCAGTTATTTAGTGCTGTGATCATCATCCTGAGAGCTGATGCAGTGCCAGAGTCATTCATCTACATGTTGTTGCTGCTCACACTGTGGACCAAATATATTTTGGCCTTGACACAAATAATTTTATGGTTTCTTTTGATATATTGCCATTTGTGAAATTGAGAGAAAATCTACACTTTTAAAACAGCAACAGAAACTAAGAGTCAACGTTTTGCACTTTCTTCTAACCCTGTCAGAGCTGTTCAACCTTTGTTTCACCCAGCTCTTTTTCCACTTCACAAATTCTATTAATCTGCTTCATGTCCATCTGTCTTTCTGTATCTACCAACTACTTCTTCTCACCCATGGTTTTTTTCTTTTTCCTGTCTTTCTTACTGAGGGATAGGATGAGTGGAGGACATTAAAATGGAGGTTACACAATTGTTTTAGCCGGTTTTAATGTGTGCCCCTCACTAGTGATATGGTCTGCACGTACATCAACAGGATTAGACTGTCAGAACATCCAAGAACCGATGAACCAGTGCATCTATCCTTACGCTCACTCAGACACTAGCATTATACACATAAGTGCCGTGCCAGAACGCAGTGCCTCAGTATGTTGTGTGTATGTCTAGGGCAAGTGTACGTGTGGCAGTACAACAAATAAAACATTTACTAAAGAGGCCTATAATAGTATCAAAAAATACTGTAGGTTGGATTTGAGACAAGAAAAACAAGACAAAACAATGACAACTTGGGGTTAACATTGCTAATATGTCCAGTGTGACGGTTTAGTCATGGACTGCCAGAGATACACACAGGCTATAGTTCTTTGAGTCTTATAGGGCAAGAGAAAAGAAAAAGTTAGAGTAAAATGGCTCAACAAATAATATAACTGGGAACTTTATCCTAGTAAGTGAACCCCGATGTTGAGATAATTGGCTCGCTAAACATACAATAGATTTATGGCCCTGCATGCAAAAAAATGTGTTTGCCCTGGGACTTTTCTGAGTAATGATTTTTTTTGCACAAAATGAAATTCACAGAGTTGCTTGGGGAGGACAGGCAAGGATTTTTTCTTTTTTTAAATTTTGTTTACAAGCAGTATGTGGTGTCATGTGGCATAGTTATGAGACTTAGCTAATGCATGTATCCTAATTTGTATGTGCACGACCTTCAGTCTTTATCGGATTTGCTTGGTTGCAGTTCATATTATGTTGCAAAGGCGTGCAAAGGTGTACAAGACCCACTGGACTTCCTGTGTGAGCCTGTGTGCATCTTCCTTTTATCTATCTGACCAACTACTATACTCAAACTACACATATTGGTTTTTCTGTGGAGCGGCTGTTTTTCCTGCAGCTTTCTGTCTCTCCAGACTACAGCTCTGTAAGAGCAAGGAGCAGAAGAGGGGAAGGTAGTGGAGGGGAAGGGATTGATGGATGGATTGAAGCGGAGAAGTAGGGGGTAGGGAGAGGTCAGGAGATAGATTGTGAGTAAAGTCAAGGATTTCATATCTGCTTGGGCTGGGGTTGGATTATAGCTGTATTCTTAAGGTTGGGTTTGGGTGTCTCTTATATGCATATAGTCAGCACTCCGGGTTATTTTAGTCTAAGAAAGCTGGTTTGTATTTGAACCAAAATGAATGTTTTTAAGCACTGGGAGACATTAAGACTTCAGACAGTGTAGGGGATGCCAGGACTTAGTTTTACTTATTACCACTTACCCTTGGAAAATGTGTCTTAGTACAGTCTCAGTCCAGCTTCTGCCTTTTTTTTACTTGGTTTTCTAAACAGCATTTCATTACTAAACCACCAGGCAAGTATGTATGAGGTATTTGAATAAATGTTATGCATTATGCATCTATTTATTAATAATTTATGGGGTTCCAGTGGATTAAGACCATTATGGTGTTCAGTCAGTACTTTTGAATAATGCTCAAATAGAGTGTTAAATGACATTCAATCAGTGACTTTCATGTTTTTATGTTATAAGTCACATGTTAAGCAAATACCAGTTACTTACGTAACTCTTCAAAATGAGCTGGTTTTGTTTATTTCACAGATCATTCAATAATAATAATTATTATTAAACAACAATTAAACAAGATAAAAAGTGTGGAATAAAAAGTATTATTAGAGGTACTGGTAGGTGGATTTCTTTCTGTTAAAAAGAGTTATGTTAGCTGTGTCCACTTTTCAGTCTTTGTTTTGCTGCAAACTAGGCTAAATAGCTGATGACTGTAGGTTCATATACTATATACTGGATCTCGTCTCATCTAATTCTGAGCAAGAACACAAACAGGCAAATTTCCCAAAATGCCAACTACAACTTTATACCTAATATCAAAGAGACATCCATCTAAATGCCTCTAATTTACACACAAAGGAAACTTTAATTGTTATACAATGTGGAGCTACAGTAATTATGTTTAACAGGCTGCTTGATAATTGTAAAGGTGTGGTTCCATTCTTAATATTTAATTCATTTAATTTGTCAAGCCAGCAGTGACTTACATGTCATGGCACGTTTCCCTGCTCTCATTTGTGCCCTCTGTTAAGTACAGATAAATCATAACATGTATGAAACTTTAAAATGCACCAAACTAATGATGTGGAAATGCCAATGTGTTCTGCTCACTGGGGTCTCTAATCATGCATTTGGAGAAGCTGATTGCTAATTGTTTTCCTTCACTTACAATATGAGTTGCACAGCTGTTGTCCCATTTTTGGGTAATCTCAGCTATAACTGATATTAAACCATCAGTGCCTTTCAATAATGTTGATGTTGGCTTTGGGACATGAAAATTATTGCTGCACTAAAATAACAGTACAGCTGGATCTGCAGTGTGTAAAAGCACTTTGAATTTAAACTGCAGCAACAAGGTAAAATGACTTTTGACTATGACGACACAAGGTGCCTTGGCCATCTCAAGCAGCGATAGTGTGATAAGGTTCCTATGTGTGCCTCATCCCACCCCTGTCTATGGGGTTTGATTGTGTTTCTTTATGGTCCAGTTGGACTTTGCAGAGAGGATTACTGGTGCTCGGCTGCAGTAGGCCTTTCAAGCTCCGCCTCAGGCTCCAGAGGACTAACAACGAGTCAGATACTGTCAGATCCAGGGCAGTGAGGCCAAGGGCTGATGCTTTGAAGTGGGCTATGAGATTCTCATCTGTAGGGATCAGACAGAGGGAGAAAAGAAGACAGCGAGAGGTGCAAAGCTCCAGCTAAACATGCAAACTGGTTTTGCTTCAAGAGCTGTGGAGGTGTAAAAAAAAAAACAGAGTCTGCGTACTGTAGTGTGCATACTACAAATGACTGTTACTTAGTAAAAAACCTGCGGAATTCACATGTGTGCAAGTTGTGAAATAAACAAGTGTAATTTGAGAATAACAAAGGAGACATAATAACATGTAAAACATAGATGGAATAAGAAGAAGAAATTAAGCAAAAACAAGATGAAAGAAAATTATTTTGTTGAAGTTTTTGAAGTTAACAGGGAGATATAGGAGAAATGATTCTGCAATCAAGGCGTGCTGAGAAATAATTATGCCTGTATTTTTATAGCGCAGGTAAGAAAGTGAGTTTAATTTGTGGTGATTGCATAATTCTTCATACGTCCTTAAAATCAAGTCATATCAGGATGTGCGTATGTTATTCATCAAACTCCAACATTTAAAAAAAACATTATGTATCCAGTAAATGTTTTTCTTTATTGTTTTTGAGCCTGGTTTTGCAAATACCACAGAGTTCTCTAAGCTTGACATCTAGACAACAGTGTCAGCAACATGACTCACAAGAAATAGATAGTAGAATAGATGACAAGAAGACACTAAGGCAAGAGAGCATTAGAAAGACTAAAGACTGTTGAGAAACTGGGTAGAATGCAGTCTTTGTATAGTTTTAGGTTTTGAGAATCAGAGTCCTTACATTTGTGTTTGCTTGTATGGTTTCTGCATGTGCATGCATAATTTCCCATTATAACTTAATAAGCAGGTACATTTTCCCTTCTGAGGAAGATAAACAGTCAGTTTTACAACACATGTTCCAGATTATTTGTGTTCACTCTGTACTATATTATAATATAGCATAAAAACCATCCAACATTTCCTTGTTCACATACACAAAAACATTTTTTTAATTTGTTCTCATTAGCTTCCTCTGCTATAACGCTTATCTCTTCTTGCTTTATTCCATATACTACTCAATGATGCTATCATCAAAAATAAATCTTTAACAAGGGGGTTTGCAGTAATAGTTCAACGTATCAGTACCATTGGGGGCATTTGGACCTCACAAGATAGTAAAAACAGATGTGTAATCTGATTGCTGTTGGAATTTTATGATAGTATCAGTCAGTCAGTCAACATGCACACAAGCGGACACTGTACAGGCAATTGTGATGGTCTCACTTTCTTCCTGTCTCAAGTAACCTCAACCATGTTTTAGTGTCCCATGAGGAATGCCCTTTATCATGTGACATGATGGTGTTGACGGTGGCAGGGAGGGGGGTTGTCAGACAGCTGTTTCCCATCAGCACTCAGTCAACTGCAGTCAGCCAGTTGTAACCCTGCTCAGAGGATCAGAAGGGCAGAGCAGCCGAGTGGAGCTCAAAGAGATGTGGGGGCCAAAATACCCTCAATTAAAAGGTCATCCCAATTTGTTCTTCCACATCCACAGTCCTAACCATGCGTCTCAGGCCTGCTCAGTCAGTGTTATGTACAAATCCGTAGCCAGAGGTGAACGGGTTGCCGCCATCTGGGAGTGATTATGCCTTTTCCTCATTGTTTCCTGTATTTTCGCCTCAACCCATCCACTGAGTTCTGCTGTTCTGCTAACCCTGTGTTGGCTGAGCTCCCTTGACTAGTTCAGGTTCTAAGCCCCCCCCCCTCCTCCCTGTACTTTAAGACTGGGAATACTTAACAGCAGTCACTCATGCACAGCGTGCAGGCGTCTACATTAGCACATGTTGTTCACCTCATCAAGAGCAGGAGACTGCTCAGTTATGTGGAACAAAATGCTGCTTTCATACATGATGATGATGTACCCCTTTTCCCTTCTCTTTTACAGATCCCTGTTTCTTGTTATTCATGTCTTTCCTTTGTTGTAATCTTTTGTCTTTGTTTAAATTCATCTCTTTGACCTATTTTTAAAAATGTAGGATCCCTTGCTACTCTTTAAAATTTTGCTCTTCCGAGGCTGTACAATGAAGACCTCTATATAAAATCTATGGCGCAGACAGGAAAGCTGCCTATGACCACTAAAAATCACAGTCTTCTGTTGGCCTTCTTAGAGTTTGCTTTGTCTCCAGTTCAGTGTTTGCAAGCTGTTTTTCTGTGCTCAGGCTACTCGTTGTGGAAAGATGATAAATTGCTGTGGTAGCTTTCCGCTGCCTGCTAGTGGAGCCGTCTGGATCTCACCTTTCTGCACTGCTCTGTAGCATTGTATCTTACTGTCAGTCATTAGAACAACCAGTGTAGTCTTTTCCCTCTGTTTGAGTAAGAGTTTCTCAATTAAAATGCGGTGATTTATGAATAAATCCATTTTAGACAGACTGATGGACTGGGTAGGCAACTGAAAAAAATTATTAAAAAAAACATTTAATCTCATGTTACAAATTCTGAACTCCCAGAGCTATAAAAGTCCCACTTGTGAAAGCTGTGAATACCACATCAGTCAGTGATGGAAATTTACACAATAAATACAGCTCCACTTGAAGCCACCAATATGAGCAAATATGATGATTTTCCATTGTCAGATCAGGGTTACTCTGTTGACTATTCTGCTTTTCTGCATTTTTCTTTCAGTTTTACGAGATGAATTCAGACAGAACCCAGTAGACGTTATGGTTGCAGTCGGGGAGCCTGCAGTGCTGGAGTGCCAACCACCCCGTGGGCACCCTGAACCCACAATCTCCTGGAAGAAAGATGGTGCCAACTTAGATGACAGAGATGAACGGATCACAGTAAGACATACCATTTACAGCCTTAACATTTTGCATTATTCTGACCAGGCTGCAAACATTTTTTTTATTTTATTTACATTATTGGATTATTCTTAAGATAATAAAATGTCAGAATAAAGTGACAATTCCTCATCACGAGTTTACAGAGCTCAAGGTGACTCTTAAAACAGCTTGTTGTGTCCATTACGGTGGAACCAGTGAGTTTTTTGTGGCATTTTGGTTTCATATACTTCTTCTTGTTCTCCTCCAAGTGATTAACAAAATTGTTGCTGATTAACTTTGTTCAGATAATAGAATCAGATAAAAGTCAGAATAATTGATAAATCTGACCACCTGACTGATGCAGAATCATATAAAACATGCAACGTACTTAAATACATACATTATTTGCTGTAACTTTTTGGGATTTAGTTCCCTACAGAGCTCTAAAGAGCCAACTAACTCCTCCTCATTAATTTTCAAGTAAGGAAGAGCAAGCTTTTAAGTTGAGATTGCACAATATTTTTTGATGCTCATAAGAACACTAAATACAGTAATAGCACTATGTTTTTTCTGGCCTGTACAGAAAAGAAGATAAAACTGAACTAGAATTACAGCACATTGTAGTTTATATGTATGTCCGGCCAGACACATATTCTAATAAGTTTATGCATGGGTCTAAGTCTGAGGTCACTAACAGGCGGGCCGTGGTCCGGGTCCGGACCCGAGACTCTGTCCTGTCCGGACCCAGAGCCGACTTGTCATTAAGTTTTAGTCTGTTTTGGCGGAGATTACATTTTGACCGGCGACTCTTTTCTGACAGTGTTTCTACACCGCTACTCAGCGAGAGGCCCATCCTACCTGTCTCTGATTGGCCCGTACTCATTGCCTTTGTGGTTTCAGGTTGGTTGGGTTTAAGCATGAGGACTGAGTTTGGTCCAGGTGATCACAGGCAGAGTAGGGCGGGCCTTCAATGAACAGAAGCGCGGGAAGTAAATAGCGGCAGTGAGAGAGAAAAATATAAAGGAGTGAGAAGAAGAGAGAGAGAAAACCGGCGACATTGTGAGTCAGTGTGATATGGCGTGTGCTAAACAGAGGACGGTTGACACTGAAATCCAGGCTTTTAATCCCGAATGGACTGAGGTTTTAATCTTAACAATTAAATTTTTTTTTTTAATTAATCTTAAAACCGCTGCGTCTCATCTGCTCTGAGATCTGCTCTCAGTGGTTAAAAGTGGGAATGTGAAACATCACAATGAAAATAAGCACAGAATTACATCTGAGAAACGTTACCCACTAAATTTGGCAGTTAGGCTACAGAATATAAGCGACCTTAAAGTCAACTACGATCAGGAAATGTGGATTTTAACACATTCTTTTACTGGACAACAAAAAGCTAATGAGTGTTCCTCCACAAAAAAACATCCAGTGATGCAGTCAAAGAGTATCTGAGTGCAGGAGCTCATACAAAATGTATAAAATAAAACAAATACCTGTATCTGCATTAACAGCCAATAAAGAAAGAAGAGTGAGGTATTAACCAGAGATGTGCTAGACCAGCTGCATGAAGCCATGTATAAGGCTCCATAGTCTGAGCTGTAGATGAGTCCACTGATGTGTCTGACAGTGCTCAGCTTTTTTCTTATTTATTTTCTTATTTATTATTGTATGTAGCCCTCCAGAGTCCAGGGTTACACTGAAATATTGTTGAAATGGCATTGAATTACAGCTTAATGACAAGTTACGGACATGAAGAAATTTTCTCTATCCGGACCTCCTTAAATCATACTTCACTACCCCGGTCTAAGTGGTTGTTTGTGCCAGATGTACTGAAATTTCTTTCAGGCGTTTCTTAGATATAGCATTGATGAGTATAAGACATAGATGAGGTAACAGTGACCTTGACCTTTGACCTTTGACAAAATCTAATCACTTCATCTTTGACCCCAAGTGACAATTTGTACCAAATTTGCACTCCTCCTCCCGAAGGCGTTCCTGAGACATCGTATGACCAATGATTAACATACACAATGCCAGGAAAACAACAACAAGCTGGTTGATATAGAATGGTGCCGACATGCTAATAGATTCAGTTGTCATGTGTGATAGTATGCAGTGGTGATATTCTTTTCATGTTTTCTATAAACAAAGAGCAGGCTACTATAAAGTACACAACCAGATTTGAGCAACGCAAATAAATTAGTATGGGTGTGTATGTGTGTGTGTGTGTGTGTGTGTGATTTGTTTACTTCTCTTGTCTTTGTCTTTGCATGCTCCCGGTTATGCGCAGAAGTTTCAAAGCTTATGTTAGTGTGGAGTGACAGTAGAGTCTCTCCGGGGGACTGTGATGGGCAGGACAAACTTACAGAGAGGCATGGATCAGGGTGTGGAAGTGTGGGGTGTTGGGTGGGGTGGGGTGCACCTCTGAGGGAAATACAAAGGCTGGTTTTTGCTTTGTAATTTCTGCTTGCCTGTCTTTGTCCTCCCTAATCATCTTGTCTATATGGAAATATGTCTTTGCCATGAAAGTTCACACAGAGACATCACTTTCTGTACAAAGACCAAAGGAGTCCACTGATTCATAGCTACTTTCGATCCTTTTGAGTGTTTCCCTTGTGGCCTGGACCATCATTTATTAATACTGATGTGTAGATAAAGGTATGAATTAATTCTTAAGAACAGTTTTAAAGGTTCTCATATGCAAAAGTGTGATTTGTGGATTATAATTAAACTGTTGAATGTAAAACACATGTAAATCACACAAACTGCAGCTTCAGTCTGTGTGTGACCATTGCATTAAAGGCTATGTGAAGACGAAAGAGAATATACTCACAGAGCAGAAATAAAAGTTGAGGTTTCAGTGTCCAAAATGGAGGATAGACAAACCACAGCTGGATTTCTTAGCGATGGGATTGTTGCTAAAAACAAGGAGCGGTCAGTGAAGGAAATAAAAAAAGTTCATGGTCTGCTCTTTAATCAGCTGCTAAAGTTACAAGTACAGCAGTATTTGCAGCAAACAGCTGTAAATACTGCTGTACAAGTAAGCTGTAGCATTCACAGCACACAGTAAGTGTAGCATTAGTCAGTGGCATTAGTTAGAGCAAAGATCATCTTTCCATTCCTTGGGGAATACTTTGCTGACATCATTACACTCCCACAAATGTCATATTGGTTCATCAAGTGGTAATTATTACACAGATTCAGCAGATCAAGTATCCGCTGATGCCCATAGGATACAAATTTCTTTATCCAGGGCAACCAAGTGGATAACCTCAATGACCTGAATTTAATATGCATTTGATGAAAATACTAATGCTTACTATATTAAATGGAAAACTGCTGTATGGAAAAAACTGAGTCAATAATAGATCTCCCCACTGACATTCAAGTAATTAGAAAATAATTATTCTTGCTGTTGTCTGCATGTCATAGACTCCATATTTGTTACTACATCAAGTGACTTTTATTAATATTTTAACATAATTATCTTATGTTTTATGTGCTAATAAGTCACACAGAAACATATATGTTTTTGTATATTTGTTTCAGTCCAATAAAATACTTGACCTATAATATTGAGTTTTCTCAAACATGGAGCCATATGCGCATTCATGTTTTAGTCATATACAGAATATTTTCCATTGGCTCTAGTGTGCATCTGTTCTTGAATACTGTCAAGAATAGCTGATTCTGCAAATACCACTTACAAAATTCCCCACTTGATTTTTTATGATTTCTAATGGTTGGCATTGTGTATGAAAAGTACATACAACCACAAGTCACACCACAGTTTATTAAATCTTCCTTTTAAAACCACATCATTTGCAACAGATTTGGAAGGTCAGCCATAGTCAAGCCACTGTTAGTTGTTATTTATTTGGTAGACAGTAGCTGCTTGTGGTGGTAGGTATGCCTGGAGGAGGTTGACATAAATGAAAGACTGTTGATTTAATCCCTGCAGCAGCAATTTAATGATGCATCCCATCTGTGAGCTGCTCAATAGAGAGTGCCCACCAAGCTAGATGTTGTCAAGTATGATGCTGATCCCCTTTGCTTGGTTTATAGACACAGCACTGTAGGTAACCTTGACCTCTGACTGTTACTGACTGCATGTATCTCTATCAGGCGTTCATGGATAGATCAACTCTATTTCTTAGTGTGAGTGGGGGAAAAAAAAGCAATCTTAAATCATAATAACGGGGATGAAAGTTTAATTGAAGTTGATGCCTGAGAGGTTTTAGACGTCTGGTGCAGGGAATGGCCTTGTGGTTGTTTTGATGACTTCAGATCAGTATATTTCCCTGCTACAGTTTCACATCTGCTCACCACTGCTGTGGTATCACCTCTAACACAGAGTATCTGCAGACCATCAATACAGTAGCTCACATTCAAAGCGCCATAAAGACAGCCAGCATGCTCTGTGGGGGCGTATGATGGATAGGATATGAAAAGACTGAAAACAGCATGAAGTGCATACTGTATATCTTCTACCTCTTTGTTGTGTGTGTGTGTGTGTGTGTGTGTGTGTGTGTGTGTGCATGCAGAGATCAGTAAAGAGAAGCTAAAAAGTTTGGGAAATGCAAAGTAAGGCTGACTGAACATCTAAAGAATGTCTCTACAAAGAGTCAGTGACTTTGTTCCCAGGGTTTTGTGCTAATGTAGCACTGGATATGAATTATGTAATTATGTATGTGTTACCTACTGTATTATGCAATCATAAAGGCTGACCTTCTGTGTAGCTAGACAGGCAATGCAAATTGTTCTTCTCTGATAAAGAGTTACCTAAAGATTTACAATGTACATCATTACTTGCTGTTTCACTGTGAAGTACATAAAATTGTACTTTATATTTCAAATAGAAGGTGTATGTGTGATTTTATTTGGGCGACATGACTTGCTGCATCATATTTTTTCACATTTTGAAATTTTGGCCACGCATTATGAATTAGCCACACTCACAAACACAGCACACATGAGGATATTAAGGTCTTGGGCAAATACAGCTGTACAAATATTGTTTTGTGCTTCCTTTTAGATCCGCAGTGGCAAGCTGATGATCACCAATACCAGGAAAAGTGATGCAGGGAAATATATCTGTGTTGGGACTAACATGGTGGGCGAAAGGGAGAGCGAGATCGCTGAACTCACTGTGCTAGGTAAAATCTGCAGATTTGTATTATACAATGTGGCAGTGCTTCACTTTGTGAAGTTGAAGTACCCTCTCAGTTCATGGTGATTTACTTTCCCAGTACACTGTGTGAGGTCTTTGTCACTGGGCAATAATAATTAATTGCATTGATGCAGGACTAACATACAATCTGCCAGCTTTGGAGAGGTTTCCAGCTAAATATTTGCTGAACATGTGCTGCTGCTACATCCAACACTACAACCCCTCAAACCTTTCAGTACAAGAGCTCCGCAGCTACCTCCAGCAACTCTCATCCCAAAGGCATGGCTCCCAACCTATATTCTCAATCCTCCTATTATTTTCCTCACATTTTCCATCAGAATAGAGCTCTTATCAGTATCACACAGTTCGATGACCTTGGTTGAGGTTGTGAGCAAACAGTGCAGTGTCTCATAGAGCCATTCAAGGCTGGGAGAGTAATCCAAATGGATGCAGTTGCTGAATGCAGAAACAGGTTGATATATGTTGTCCCACAGGTTGTGCATAATAAATGACTTTGGAGACTGACAGATTATCACAGTATTACATTTTTCCAAACTCTGTGATAATTGCAAAATGTAGTTCACTTTGCATCTGTCGCTATGGTTTCTGTATTTCTTAGAAGTTTATTTTTTAAAGTATAAAGATAATATATAATATTATCTTTATACTATACTATTATATAATCCATTAGTGTATTTGACAATTTAGGGTTTGGATAAACGATAAAATCATTTTCAATAATTTTCTTTTTTTAGAATATAGAATATAAAGGTAAATTATATAAAATATGAAAGGGTAGAAACATACTGTAAATATCACACACGAGATAATCATGTTGATATTCATGCAGCTTGCTGTTGTGTTACCCTCCAGAGCGCCCAACCTTTGTTAAGCGGCCCAGCAGTGTGGTGGTGCTTTCAGATGAGAGTGTGGAGTTCCACTGTGTGGTTCAAGGAGACCCTGTTCCCACTGTCCGCTGGAGGAAAGATGATTCTGACCTGCCTAAGGGCAGGTAATGTACAAAGACTCTCTCACATCTCATGACATTCGAAACACTATGTTTCTTTTTCTTTTTATTTTGTATCTTCATTGTGTGTGATTGTCTTGCCTACAGATTTGAAATCCTAGAGGACCATACTTTGATTGTTCGCCAAGTGACCTCTGCAGACGAGGGCTCCTATACATGTGTAGTGGAGAACATGGTTGGGAAGTCTGAAGCGTCTGCTACGCTCACTGTACATGGTCAGTACCACCCTATCCTCACATGTAGTGTTGAACATACTAAGCACCTCCTTCTCTTCTATATAACATACACTTTTTGCAGGGCTTCAGATTTGTATTGTGATTAATGGATGAAGTATTTGCATTAGCAGACAGTGACTTTACCTTGCCTTTTATCCATACCTACATTATTGTGCCTTAGGTTGCTCTTTCTCTCAAGATTGCACAGGCGGGCAGAATTATCTCTGCAGTTTTGTATTTAATTTTTTTCTTTACACTTCCTGCCTGGAGGTCAGGCAGCAGTCACTAAATAACAAGCAGTACAGGCCAAGCATAAACTGAAACGAGCATGCAAAGTCAATGTTTATGTGACCACAGAAAATGGATTCTTTGGATGACACCCTTTAGTTTTTAAATCAGTCACAGGAAATGAGCAGTGAGACACCTCTCATAGTTGCTACACCACATAAATGTGTACACACAGCAGTGACACAGTGGATGACAGTAGGACTTAATTAAAGATAAGGCTCGGCTGGTTGCATGCTGAGAAATGACATGGCTCCAATTACATCTGCTTCCTCTCCCTCCAAAAACCTGAGAAAACGAGCATCATGGGGAACCATAGCTAATTTGGGCAGTGAATGGAAAAGGTCAGGGCTAACAGGCAGATGAGCTGAAGTTGTATTATGGGAGGAAACAGAGCTATCAAAGTGAATGTGTGTTTCATTATTAAATAAAAAAAATCTTGTAACCTCTGACTACCTCAATCATAGCTGTAGTCTGAACCACAGAATCATTTTACTGACTTAGAACATTTGGCTGATGTTAAACAGTTGCCATTTGAAACAGATGTAGCAGGCCAAGAAGCATACTCATTTTAAGGTTTGCACAGGTTCCAAGTATGCAAGAAATGATTCTTCGTCATTGCAGTCATTATCTGTCAGACATTAACTGAGAAGCTTTATGATAAATTGAATAAATTATATGTAGCAGCCTACATGGCACGTCCTCTCAGACAGGGTGCTAAAACCTAATTTCGAACATTCTTTGAACACAAAAATGTGCGGTAACCACAGTCATGGTCTCCCAGTAGTCTTCACTATAAATCTAGTTCACAGATGTCAGTTGTTCCCATCTAAAAATACATCTGTTTGTGTAGCACATTTAGGAGAGTGGAACCCCACATAGCACCAGCAGCTCCTCCTTCTTCCCCCTCTGTCCAGACACAATGCTTTCTCCTCACCAGTGACAGGTTTATGTCCTCATTAGGGGATTGTATCTTTGACATCGGCCAGTCAACAGGTCGGCTGTTTCTAACTAAACAGTATACATTACCTTTTGACAACAGTTTTTTATTATTATTATTATTATTATTGTTTGGGTATCTGAACACATGCCACTTTTAATTCCAACAGCATCTCTTTACATGGGAGCAAACATGAAAGTCTTGGTTATCTAAAATAATCCTTCATCACTTACACTGTGAATTGATACAATATGCTGTATACTGTATTTCTCACCAACCTTAGTAATCATACAAAATACAGTCTGTTGTTTTTTCAGATTTCCTCTTTATGTATTTATATTTGTGTGTAGAATTACAATAATAATAATAATAATAATAATAATAAAGTAAAATATTTAGCTTGAAGTTTTATGACTTTATGTTGTTCTTTTATAGCAATACCATTTTTCTCACTTATTTAAGCCAGTACTGTTGAATATATCATTGCACATGTATCTGTATGCTCCCTGTTTACTCATCACAACACTTTTTTTGTGTTTTCCATTGTAGTAAACACTGGTAAGTTGTCATCCATCCCTCATCTACCGTCAGACAGCAACGGGAAATCATGAGCCTCTGTCATTTCCCTTTCTGCACTGTAATTCCATCCCACAGTACAGTATGTAATTCATGATATGTGTGGGTGAATCAATATTTTTTCATTGAAAAGGTAAAAAATGGTAAATAATTCATCTTATTCCCTGAGATTTTTCTGCGAACTGAGATGTTTTATTAGAATTTGCAATGATGAAACTGTATCAGGCTGCCAGGTAATTAGGGCCTCTGTTCCTCTGCAGTACCCCCAGCATTTGCCATACGCCCAAGAAACCAGGTGGTGACAGTGGGCAGGACGGTCACCTTCCAGTGTGAGGCCACTGGCAACCCACAGCCTGCTATCTTCTGGCAGAAGGAGGGCAGTGAGGTGCGATTAACCCTCATTTTGTCATCACACTATATCACTACTCAGTGCAAATTCACATAATAAATGAGTTTCTAATGCTGCAATCTCTGTCTCCCATACAGAGTCTCCTGTTCTCCTACCAGCCACCGCAGCCCTATAACCGTCTGTCTGTCTCCCAGATGGGCAGTTTGACCATTACTGATGTGCAGCGATCTGACGGTGGCTTCTACAGCTGCCAGGCTCTCAACATCGCTGGCAGTGTTATTACCAAATCACTGCTGGAGGTCACAGACTGTGAGTAAAGGGAAGGAGTGAATGGGGGGCAGATGATGGGACTTTTGGAAAGTAGTTTATGGAAAGTAGTCTGTCATCCAAATCCTAGGTGATGAAATAACTGTGTTAATTGTTTGAAAAAAGCAATTTAATTGTGCTTGAAGGCCCAGACTAGTAATTACAAACCACCAGCAAAATCTACAGGCTCCCAATTAAATGACCCGTGTGATCATGAATACATGTGTGTATGTACAGATATTAAATTAATGCAGATAATTGCTTCAGGCTTAAACAGACAGTTACTGCATCTGCACACTGAGTTGTTCAATGCAGCCCTCTTAGTTATTTGCTGCTCACACTGGCCTGTAGTCACTCAGTGAAAAATCAGTTCCAGGTAATGGAAGTGGAAAAAAAGACAGGGTCATGTTTTATTTAATTTTTTTTCAGTGGTCTATAGCACTGCTTTCTCATCTCTACCTGTTTCTTTCTACTCTCCCCTCCCCCAAATTTTCTCCCTCCCCCACACTCTTCTCATCCCCATTTGAAGTGGTGTATTTGTATGGAAATAACTGGTCCACATTACCTGCGGCATTTTTCAAGGCATGTTTCCATCACATTTTTTGGTATATTTAGTTATTTATTTATTTATCTACAACCCCTCTCTCTATCCGCAGGGTTTTAAAATGTAAGAGAGAAAGCGCACTTTGTTATCTAAGTGTGATTGTTATTAGTTGGGCTTTGCTGTTGTGATTGGAGTTGGCTCCAGCAGCAACTACTGCCGAATGAACGATGAGTTGCTCTCTGCTGAAGGGGAAAAGTTGATTTCTTTTTCCTTCACTGCCTGCACAGTCAACTAAATCTATTGTTCTCTCACATTACCAATTTTCCCCTCAATATCGCTGTTATCTGTCTTTCATTTCTAGCAGCATTTTGCTTTCATTTTGCTTTCATTGTTTTTAGTCTTTTTTCTCTCTCTCTCTTCATAACTTAAATCTTTTGTGAACATCTATTCTCATTTTCCAATCCCATAAAATACTATTGACAGTTTACTGTTTTGTCGCCTTTTGCCTTAATTTGAAATGGACTATGCAGGGAGAGAGAAGGGGGATAACATGTAACAAAGGTCCCCGACAGGTATCAAACTGCAGATGTAGTTATATATAGAAGGATGCATCCTAATCCCTTGGATTCCAAATTACCTACCTTTAGTATCAAGAGGAAATAGTATCTCACGACAGATGTTAATCAGGAAACCATGTTTCTTACAAATTAGATATACAGACGTGTAATTTCTATGTTAAAAAGAGACATAAAAAGAAATCTAGTAGAGCTTTGGTGTTTTCCTCCAAAATCGATTTGCCAATTTTCCAATGTGTTGCAGGTCATACTGACATTTGAAAGGTGTCCTAACATATGTAGTGTATTATATGCAGTAGGGCTACAGGGCAAGTGGCACATTATTAGGCTCTCACTTCCCTAATATTGTTTTCTCAGTAACTGGATCGGACCACCCTCCTGTGATTAGGCAAGGCCCACTCAATCACACTGTTCCTGTGGACAGCACAGTGGTCCTGGGTTGCCATACTGCTGGCTCTCCACCTCCTACAGTCCACTGGAAGAAGGATGGTGTGCTGGTGTCTCCAGTGGACTCCCGCATGTCCTCATCAAACACAGGATCACTGCAGATCCGCTATGCTAAGGTAGGGGGTGAAGTAATACATCCGTTAGTGCCAGTGGCACTGAGCCGAGCCAGCTGACTAACATCTGCTCCTTGCCTCTTCTCTCTTAAGCTGGGTGATACAGGCTTCTACACTTGTGTAGCTTCTAGCCCCAATGGGGAGGCTTCCTGGACAGCATACCTGCAAGTTGAAGGTGCAGTAGGATATTCACATACAGCCACATATTTAGAAAGGTCGTTCATAATGATATCCTGTGTGTACTTAAATTTGGTATGTGCGTGGCAGAGTTTGGAGTGGTTGTCCAGTCCAGTCATCCAACAGACCCTAACCTGATTCCTAGTGCTCCATCTAAACCTGAGGTCACTGACGTCAGCCGTACCTCTGTTACTCTGTCGTGGAAATACAACCCCAGTGCCAGTGCAACACCTGTGTCTTACCTAATCGAGGCATTCAGGTTAGACATATGCTTGTTCAAATTAGATCTGTTGTCTTCGTGTTTTTTCACTTTGTACTCACGTCCTCAACTGTCTCTGCAGTTATACATTAGGAAGCAGGTGGGTGACAGTAGCTGAGAATGTGAAGACACAGACCTTTGTCCTGAGGAACTTGAAACCTGGAACTGTCTACGTGTTCATGGTCAGAGCTGTAAATGCTTATGGCCTCAGTGATCCCAGTCCAATCTCGGACTCAGTAAGAACACAGGGTCAGTGAAGGCTTTTACTTTCATTTTTTAGCTTTTCTTCCAGTTAAACTTCAAAGAAGCTGCATGTTTATTTCAGTTTAAATGAGTTTATAAGTTTGATAAAGTTCATTTTTGCGATTTAACTCCTTTCCTTCAAACAGACAGTACTTCCACCATTCAAGGAGTGGATCATCGTCACATCCAGAGGGAGCTGGGAGATGTTGTTATCCACCTGAAAACACCAAGTGTCCTTTCATCTTCTGCTGTCAGGGTGCAGTGGTTGGTAAGGGAACCATAGCATGTTTACTCCAGTCAACATTTATGTGATACATGTACAGTACATAGAGTTGTCAGAGTTAGGGTAAATATGAGAAACGTTTTAATGTGCAATTTTACTACTCAAGGTAAAGAAATACTAAGAGAAAAGAGAAAGAAGTACTATACTGTACTGTACTGTAAAAATGATTTAAAGCCAAAAGTTTAGGCCTTTAAACATCAACAGTGTCTATGATGAGACATGAGATTTTATTAGGCTTTATTATAGAGCAGACATTAACATGTCTCTCACATGTTTTGAATTATTCTTCCAAGCAACGTGGAGTGGTGAATTGAATGCAAACAGTGTTTTAATTTATATGTTTTTTTGTCTCTAAACATTTATTAGCAGAGAATAAGTTCACTACAGAGTACTGAATTATCTTTGGTTTGAAACATTGCACTCTGTTACAAACACATAACGTATTTGCATCATTTCTCTGGAAATATCTGTGTAGATGTGGATGCCCACACGAAAATCTTTTAAGGCTTCCTTTGTCATAATTTGTGTTGTTACTTCACTGTAACCAGTGTTTCCTGAGATTGAAATATTAATGACCTCACACTGCTGGCTGAAGCTGGAATTCACATATACAATAGGAATTGTTCATCTCTATCACTGTAATCCCTGGATATTATTGCAAAACTCAGATACTACTGAGTATTACTTACATTAGAGCAATAAAAAACTATAGTACATCCACCCGTATGTTATACTAAGAAGTTTAGTTGCCCCTCAAAAATGTTCTCACCATTTTATTTTCGTCTCCACTAGGTTGAGCAGCAGTCCCCATACATCCAGGGCTACAAGGTGCTTTACAGGGCGTCCGCTGAGCATGGCCAGCCTGAGGGGCATTGGAGTGTCCTGGAGGTGCGGACCCCGCAGGAGGACGGGGTGGTGATTGGTCAGCTGAGGAGAGGATCCATCTACGAGTTCAAAGTGCGACCCTTCTTTGATGAGTTCCAGGGAGCTGACAGTGAGGTGAAGGTGGTCAGGACACTGGAAGAAGGTGACTGTCTGATAACTAATTCTCCACAGTATTTATACTCTAAATAGCTTAGAGTTTATTTTCAGTGTATATGTAGATAAAAAAAAATCCAGATCATGTTTTGCTGACCATACCAGGTGTGCATACAGCGTTTATGTCTCCATGGTTAACTGTATGTTTTATTGCCTCAGCCCCTAGTAGAGCACCCCAGGGTGTTACAGTGACAAAGAGTGATGCCAATGGGACTGCTATCCTTGTTGCTTGGAAACCGCCCCCAGAACCGGAAGACAGTGGAGTAATTCAGGAGTACAAGGTAAAAAAAACGAAGGCCGCAGCCCTCTTGGATGCTCTAAATCGTGTGTACTCCAGTTAAAATGTAAATTGTACCTTTGTAGAGCTAACAGTGCCTCTTGTGTTGCTGAATGTGTCCCTCAGGCAATCACTGTCATCCTGTCTCTTCCTCACCTTCTCTTGACAGATCTGGTGTCTGGGTAATGAGAGTCGCTATCACATAAACCAGTCAGTCGATGGCTCCACCTACTCGGTGCTCATTTCCAGTCTGGCACCGGGAATCCGCTACAGTGTAGAGGTTGCAGCCAGCAACGGTGCTGGAGCAGGGGTCAAGAGCGAGGTCACTTTCTTTCAGTTAGGTAAGAGTTAAGCCCAAAAAAGGTGCGTTTGATTAGTCAGAAACTTAAAAACCATAGCAGTATCTGAAGGTTTCATAGGAGACAGCTCATAAAGCTGTGAACTAATCACCAGTTTTTGTGTACCCAGTTACTTTGTTTTTTAACAATGCTTTTGTATCAACAACTTCAGCACACTGAAAGTTATGCTCTTTTTACGTTGTTGCTTTTGGTTTCATGCACATATAATGTCTGATTTATCTGTCTACGCTTTTACTGATCAGACTCTTCGGGCCAGGTGATGGATATCAGTGAGGAAAGGGACACGCTGTCTCAGATCTCAGATGTGGTGAGGCAGCCAGCTTTTATAGCTGGCATTGGCGCCACCTGCTGGCTGGTGCTGATGATTTTCAGTGTGTGGCTCTACCGTCACCGTAAGAAGAGGAGTGGTCTCAGCAGCACATACACAGGCATCAGGAAGGGTGTGTGTTATATCTGTATTTTAGAAAAGTGATAGTTGTATGTTTGCTGGATCAGTGTACTAGACGTTTATACTGTGAGCCAAGTGTGTGCGTGTTACTTTTGTAGGTATGTTTGAAGGTTGTTATGATTGTAGAAGGTATCAAGCCATGACATGTTGCCATCACACTAAACAGCAGCCTTCATCTCAGTGATATTAAAGGATATTTTCCGAGGCTGATAAGCACATCACATCAAAGGTTGAAAAATACTCCGGTCTAATCTTCTGTTGACACAAAGACTTCGGAAACAAATCTGCATTTGCAACTATGCAGACCTTTCAAAGGCTGACCTTTAGTCACTTATTTGTAGAGTGTCATTTCCTCAACACAGTACAGATCTTGGAGACACAGGCCTGTCAACCTGCCATTATGATGTCTGCTACAATAGCACTGTTATTTTCCCCTCTCTCTTGGGTTGTCTATCACCTCCATTAACCTTCACCTGGACACACGTGTCAAAGTGAGAGGAAGCACTAAAGCAGTTTCTAAACATCATATTTTTAGATGAGGAGATGTCCATCGTTACAGCACAGGTTACTTGTACATATGTCACAAAACCTCATAGTATGAAGCACATAACTACTGTGATACTAAAGTATATGGAACTGATTTCAGCTCCTTTTCTCTCCTTTGTATGTCGCTACAGTCCCGTCTTTCACCTTCACACCTACAGGTATGTACAGTATGGTTGATTTGCTAATGTTTGACATTTTAGGTATGTGGCGAGTCATTTTTAGTTATTCTAGTTTATTAGTACATGCATCTTAAGATGAAATTATGCACCCTTTTTTTCAAGGATTGTTGTGTAAGGACTGATGTGCGAAATTATGTTTTTCGTATGGAAGTACATATGAAATATTGCACCATGCCCCAAAACATATGAATTTATGATAAATCAATAAACAGGAGCAAACAAAAATGAGGTTATGTAAGGTTAAACACTTATAGTAATTAGTTAAAATGGAAAGTGATACATTATTCATTCTCCAAAGTAGTTACTAACAATTCAGTATATGACTGCAGTACTTTTGTGTTGATTCATTGTAGATTTCGCTTATCATTAAAAGTGTCCAAAGCCCGCCTGTTCACTCGGTGGGCTGATTAGTGTTCATTTGCCTAAATAAAAAAAATGTACAATGCATTCTACAAGAGAGTTGTTATTTGTTTCATGGTTTACTGGTGGTGGATGAGAAACTGTCTCAGTGTTTCTAAATCAGGAGTGGAGTTATGCTGCAGCAGGTGAAGGCGCAGGCAATTATTTGTGTTGTCTTTATATAAATTAAAATAGACAGTCAAACTCTGTGCCCCGTGGATGGAAGTATTATTTGAAGCAAGTGTAGACTTCAGATGTTTAGATAGACTCTCTGCCTGCCTCTCGTGGTTTTCTCTACCTTTGGTACTTTGTCTTTTTGACAGCTCACTGAGGTTTAATGTTTTTTGTTTCTCTTTGCAGTCGCATATCAAAGAGGAGAATCTGTGTGCGGTGCTGGCAGGTGAGTGATATTTTTGTCCGTCTGTGTTATATAAAGACTAACAGAAGAAATGCACTTACATTGCGGGACCACTAGGAGGAGGTGTCTGCCTGCTCTAAATGAAGTGTATGCATCCATCTCATGCTCACTCATCAATGATTTATGAACACAGCAGCTTTTGAATGACAGCACCGTGGTCCTCTTTGTTGCAGGCCTGGCCTTCTCAGCATGGGTGAGCCTCTAAACCAGCTGTGGCTGCCAGACAATTGGCCAAACGCATGTGCCAATCACAAGGACTGTAGCATCAACTGTTGCAATAATGGCAATGGCACCAGTGACAGTAACATGACAACATACAGCCGCCCAGGTGAGTGCAAGAGGAACATCTGAGAAAAAAAGTTGTGTCCCTAATAAAATCAAATAAAATACAGCAATGACAATGGTTGTGAAATCATATGCGGCTTTGTTTCACATCCTCCTCAGCTGACTGCATAGCAAACTATGGAAACCATCCAGACAACAAACAGCTCGGTCCTGAGATGGCCATTTACAGTGATGTGAACCTCTCCAACAAGCTCAACGAGATTAAAACATTCAACAATTCCAACTTGTGCTACGCAAGTCCAGGAGCAGATTCAGCAGATACATATGAGCCCATCCCATATGCCACCACACAGCTCATTCAGGCCAACATTAAAAATAAGGCAGCCACTGGTGGTGCTATAGCAGAGCCTCTGGACATGCCCTGCTGGAAACAGCCCCCCAACCCTCCCCCAATACCAAAAGAGATGGCAGTACAGATGCAGTATAACATAACAGAACAAAACATGCTAAATACAGGTAAAGTAGATTTTTTCTACAAAATTTTGACTATGAAAAAAGAAAGACGTTGCTAATTTAACTTCTTTACCTTTACTTATCCTTTAGATAATCTGCAAGGACATGAAGGAATGATCCACTCCAAAACCATCCCTTACAACCAGACTCACGATCACAACACAGGAAGCTCACACCACAGCTCAGACAAAGGCAGCAACAGCACTTCAGGTAAGGCCAACAGCTACTCTGCACGGTGGTGAATTTTAATGAGGCAAACCATAAGTCTCTGTTTACCTTGGTGTTTTCTTCTCATATCTCAGGGAGTCACAATCAAAAGAAAGGAACACGGGCCCCAAAGATGCCAAAACATAATGCAGTAAGATGGGGAGAAGCCCTGTCTCCTCCTCATGCTAATGCCTGGGACTGTGATGAGTATAGCCTACCAATGGAAAGGAGGTGTGGAGAAAAAGACAGACACAAACAGATGCATGTTTACAGCACACGCAAATACACAGAGACACTTATAGCTCCTGCAGTTATTAGTGCTGCCTCTATTAGGGTCTCTAAATCAAAGACAAAACACACACTAGTACACTTTAAAATGCTTTATAGCTGAATGTGTCACTAAAGCTACTGCAAATCATGTTGTGGATTAGCAAGCTGTAGTGTGACAAGTTTAAATGATTAAAACGCTTATTTGCTGAAGTTATCAGATTTGCACATGCTTAATTTGAGGTATGCTACAAACATCTGTAAACCTTCTGTCAAAACATGGTCTTCACAGCCAACAATTTTACCCAAATTAATTATACAGTTTGTCACTGTCAGATAGTCGGTTCACGATGACAGCAGTTTTTGTGCAATTAAAGTAGCCTAATTAAATCTACAGTGAACAGAAAAAAACAAGCACGTGTTGTAGAAACACAGCATTTTACCAATAAAAGTATCTTTTCTATGTTAAACAAGGGTTTTGATGGAGGTTTTTTCATGAATTGATGGGATGTGATGAATGCATCGGTTCTGCTAGCACCACCACTGCCTTTAGCCCTCGCTTCATGTCAGTTGTCCTTTTCTTAGCAGTTTTGACGCAGATAAAAGAATAGAAGGCTGTCCCACTCCACCAGTTAGAGGGACAGCTTCATCTTCCACCAAAGTGTCCTATGGTCACCCACCTACCACATCACCACAGGGAGACCTGAGTAATGGTCTACATGATAGAGCTGAACACCTGAGGTAACCTGGTTAAACCTGCCTGACTTCACTGAACTGTTTATAAGTGATACCATAAATGTGTTGTTGTGACAAGACTGCACAGATATTCTTGTAATGCACTTTCCAGCCAGAACATCGCCAGCCACCCTTGCCCTCTCTCCCCAACACACACCTACAGCTCCATACCCCTCTGCAGGAATACTGATGAACAGGACGAAGATGAAGAGGAAGCAGAGGAGGAGACAGACGCAGAGTTCACTGAAAATCACTGCAGCCAACACCACAACCAGCAGAAGCCGAAACATCAGCTGCACCACCCCTCCGCACACAAGCTGCTCTGCCATGGGCTGGAGCAGACCCCAGCTTCCAGCACCGGGGATCTGGACAGATCAGTCACAGGGTCCATGGTTAACAGCTGGGGCTCAGCATCTGAGGACAACATCTCATCAGGCAGGTCCAGTGTCGTCAGCACGTCAGAGGGCTCCTTCTTTACAGATGGAGATTTCAACCAGGCAGTCACCTCTTCACGGGATATTGTAGGTCTGCGTATGAGCAGATACCCGGAGGAGTCAGGTGAGAAGGAATATAGATGAAAAACACTACTGTCTGTTCATACTGTTTTTAGGAAAATTACTCTTTGCTTACTTTATTAAATTACTTCACATTATTCTGGGTATGAATCTTCCTTGAACTTCAATCAAGCCTTACGCCTTTCCCTCATTCATTCAGTGAATAATTGATAAACTCATTTTCTGTTTGAAAAATGGCTCTGGACACTTGGAATGAAATGTGGAAGTCAACTGTACACATATTATTATCATTTTGTAATTAAAAATGTAACATTTGAGCAAAATGTGATGATTTTAGGACGGCGGTACCAGCGGCCGAGCAGTCCCATGTCCACAGACAGCAACATGAGTCCTGCAATAACACATAAAAGACCCAAGAGGCATAAACAGAACCAGTCTGGCCAACAAGAATGCCAACCCAAAGATGTCTTCAATGATGGTAAAGATTAAACCATGAGTGAGATTAGATATTCACTACTCTGCATAATATCACCTAACATTTGGATCTCTGTGCTCTTTTTGTCCTCAGATTCTTGCATGCCTCTGAATTTCACCAGCCATATGTCCCATGGTGACTATAAAGTGAGGGGGGCCACGTTGCCCCGGATGGGCTCTGGGGAGACCCGAGGTCGACGAGGCAGCACGGGGACTCACAAGGTCAGGGAGGGTACATTTGAGCAGAGAGAGAGCCAGGACAAAAACAAGACTCCACTAGGAGGGAAAGGAAGCAGCAACAGCAGACAGCACTCAGGTAATGAATGGGTAATAATGCCCACTGTGCAAGCTGTGGAAATTTTTAATAAGTAATTCAGTCTTAAGCTAACAAAAAAAAATTGTCTTTCCTTCAGAGTTTGGGGACATTCTTCTGTACAGTCGTCCTTCTTTCCCACCACGTCACACTCACAGGGAGCTTGATGATTCTAATTCATCCAGTTTTATGTCAACGAGAGACTCGAGGACCAAACAGGGAGGACAGGTGGCACCTCCAGGACAGGTGGAAGAGGTAACTCAAAATAACAAATCAACATTCCAGATATATTTTTATGTTATATCTGTGTGGAAATTTTTGGGTGTGTGCAATACAATACAATACATGTCTATTTTTATTATTCAATTTACAATAATAGAATCAAAAAACTCTATTTGCTTTCACAGATCCTGAAAAGCTAAGAAGCAATGCAAGCACAAGAGGAACATCGTACAGTTGTTTCAGACTCTTTACAGTATAGAAAAAAGGACTAAAAATACTGCACAATATGCTATTATTTTCTACTTTAGATTTCTCATCAAGTGTTGGGGGCGGGAGGAAGAAAAAAAAAGTGCTCTCATGTTTAAGTCTGTGGACTTCAATTTGATGCACTGTTTTTGTTAGCTTTTTGGGTGACCAACTTTCAGAAGTCTGATCCACTGGTTGCTCAGTAAAGTAAGATGAATGCAAATTTGATGGCGGTTGTGAGTGTCAGCAAAAATATTGTCCAATGACGACTGCTTGATGCGGTCCATGTGATCTTTGCTTGTTGGTTTCTTGTTATTTTAATGTAATTCATTACCAGCCATCTTGTAAATTGTTGAAATTGTTTACTGCCACAGAAGTGCTTCGAATTCAAATTTTATATAGCAGTGTTAATGTTTTATAAGTGATGTACATTTTGTCTTTGTATTATTTGTTCTACTTTGGTTAGAAAAGCACAATCACTTGATTTTATTCTATGTCGTTATATGAATTTCAGTCTGGAGCAAATCAAGATTTGGAGGCTTGTTGATTGTTAATTGTGTTTGTGCTCTCAGTTGCATTCATTTGAGCTGCTTTCAGTCAGATTCAAACTATCTGTTGTGTGTACTGAGAGAATTGCATGCAGATTCACCTGTAAGAGGTTTAACTAAACATCTTATTTGCTTTGTTCACTCTGATAATGAAAGTTCTGGTCATGGACTGGTTCCATTTATAGTTTCACTCCACTGACTCCATTTCATCTAAACTTGTGTTTCCTTTTCTCTGGCCATAATTTCAGGAGTAGGACTGGACAATGCACCAGATTTATCAAATTCCTGATAATGAATCTCTTATTAACATAAATTCACTCATATTTAAATGTTAAATTAATAAAATAGCTTGAATTCCATATTATTGGAAAAGCTACAACAGCCGTCTAAGCAGAAGTTGATCCAGTCCAATCTGCTCGGTCAATATGTCTAAAACCTTAAAATATGACAATTGCAGAATAAAACCAGCAGAAGAAAGTGAAAATTATCATATATAAGAAAATGGTTGTTGTTTATGTATCATTGTAAAGTAAAATGTAGATTGTTATATAAATTTTGGTCATATTGTCCAGACCTGTTCTGTAAGTTATATGTGGAACAAATATGTCACTTTAACTTCTCTGTTTGAATAAATATTGCTGTTCATTAAGCAACGACAAATAATAATCCTTTATCTAATTTCTGTATCTCTATCTTCTATCTAACTGTGTTATTTACTGATTTTCAACCACACAGAAGCAAATACAGCAAAAAAAGAAAAGAAAAAAACAACAACCCATACTTACTATGTCATTTTAAAGTTCAAAGTTCGAAAAGGGGGAAAAAAAGACACTTTTTTGAGACTTTGAAAAGTTTAAAGAAAATTACATGTACAAAACAAACAGGCTTTGAGCATCTTGTGGAGGTTTTTTCTTTCTTTCTGTTTTTCATCTTGAACCATTCATGTGTATAATATTCATTTCACTAAGTTGATGCTAAAAGAAACATTGAATGGATTTGGTTTGAAAAATGTGAATGTATCCTGGACAAACAATAAATAATAATAATAATAATAATTGATACTTTATTGATCCCCTTTGGGAAATTGTTGTTTGGACAGCTGCTAGACCTGTGTCAGCGCTACTACGGGAATGTGAAAACCTACACTCTTAAATATTCTTTTAAGTACTGCAGTGGTTTCAAAGGTGTTCTTGAAAACAAGATTTGGTTGGGAAAAGCTTTTATTTTTGCTCGATTATCACAGATGTTTACGCTTGTTTTCAGTTCCTGATTCCTGCTTTTGTTTTTCTGGCTGCCTTTCACATTGTCCCATAGGTAAAACTGTCCAATTCCCTGATGGTGAGGTGTGGTGGGTGAGGAAGACAGGAGACAGCAAAACTGTGAGGATGTGATGAGACGTGCTGTTTAATTAACCTCACTTGTGAAACTTCATCAGCAGAGCACCTGTGTGCTGTCGAAAGAGGAAGCCTTTTACAGATGTCTTGCATTGAGTGTGCTTGTGTGTGTATCTGTGTGAGACTCAGGTTGACTATCCCTAGACTTACATTGTAAGTGGTGCATCATCCACAAGTGATTATATAATTATGCAGAATTCATTATGATGTATTAACAAGGCAGAACCTGAATCTACTCATCACCGCTAAGTGAGGTGAACTACTCGTGTGACCTTTTTGGTCCTTAATTTCAGATTGTTTTATCTCAGTGTAGTACCCTGTACACAAATGTGAAACTAAGGTTTCCTTATAAACTGGTTAAGAGACAGTTCCTTTTGTCCTTAATCTCATACTTTCAAATCAGAATTGGGTTAGCACTGAATTTGTTATTTGTCTTATTTTCTGTTCTGGGAATTGGCTAAAAATGCATCTTTAAGCTACTGCTGATTCCAGTTGAACCAAATGACAGTCTTTCAGACTTATCTTTCAGCACATTGTTTAAATTCTCCGTCCTGCAACTTTTAGTTTAGTTAATTACTTCCATCATTCTCATCAGTGTAGCTCTTTGCCTTCAGAGAATCATTTTTCACTGATCAAGCTTTAAAACCAGCTGTTTGCTTCCTGTCAAGCTGTTAGCAAATAGCTGGTGAATATGACTTTAAATGAAGAGTAATGGCCCTTCTTATAATATATAATAATAATATAATATATAATATATAAATAATCAAGCCTTTGCTAACAAGTTCATACTTTACCTGCCTAAAATAAATCATAAAGATGTCCAGATTTATGAACCGTTTTAGAAGGTTAACTGACCCACAGAGGACAAGGAGCTACGGCTGTGATCATAATAATTAAAGTCTTTCAAAGCTCCACTCAACCAGACTACAAAAGGACCTTGCAACTACCACAAAAAGAGTAGTTCTGAGTGAAGTGCCAGTTTTGTCCTTGTGCATACAATACAAACAGAACAAACAGAACATGGAAAAAAAATTGTGGGAAAAGATCAATGTGAAGAACCAGGACCAGGGCCACTCAATACTTCAACCCAGAGTCATCAGCATCAACCCTGCCTGCAGACACACTGATCCACAACAACACACATGACGTAAGTAACTAATCTTTGTAAAAGCACAGCTTGTAGCTGCAGTTTTTTATTCGGTCCATGATCCATCAACTGTACTCACGCACTCTTGAGTTATTTTTATAGTTAGTTATTCTGACGAATTTGGAGATCTTTGTAAGTAGTCAATGAAAAATGTGTTCCATTTTGATGTTTATACACAATAAACAATAAAACTCTAACTCTTGAAAGTAAACATAATAATGTAGAACATGTACAATTTCCTTTAAGAGGAGAGAAAATGTAATTTTCACTTGCATCTGGAGACATTTTGTTATGTTTCAAACAATCAATAAGTTTTCCCATTTACAATACAGTAGAGAAAGTGAGAGGCACAAAGTCAACTTTCAGTAAAACCTGTGGTTTTTGTCCATGTCCCACTTGTGCGAAAAGGCTGATCTTCTTTATAGTTACAGTAGTAACAGCTACAACCTTGTGTTCTACCTTTGTGTCCAATTATCACTTCAAGCTTCAATGATGTGAGTGACATCACTAAATGGCAGGTGAGCAATTTAAACTCAAACTGTGAGAGGTTATGTCTACTCTAGTAAACATCACTGAGCCATGAATGCTCGATAAAATTAAATTCTCTGTTTTAAGAAGCGATCAACGTCTTCATTGCCTCTCAGGTGAATGCATACAGAAACTTTAGAGAACTGGGATGTAGATGGGCATTAATAAAATTGAAACTTGAATACACAGTGTTTGATTATGTTTACATCATGTTAACTGAGTCATTCATGCAATCAGCCTCTACCCCAATACCCCAATAATTTGATTTGCAATAACTAATGTAATTCTCTGTAAGATTAAGTTGTGTGTTTTATTTTCTTCTCTGAAAAAGTCCTTCTCAACATTAGAAATGGCTGCCTTCATCATCCCCATCTGTTTCTTTCTTTCCACTTTCAAGGACAACTGTCTACAGTAGGTTGTTCACAAGTGTTTGCCTTGGTTTCTAAGATACTGTGTGTGCATGTGTGTGAGCTGCCAAGTTTCATTTTCAATTTTGCCATGTCTATCCAACAGATTCTCTGCAATCTGTTGACAAAGAGCCAGCCATGACAGCTAGGGCAAATGTGGCAGAATTGCAGAGAGGCTGACGAAAAAAGTGAAACCGGCTGTCAGCCCTGAATAACTCTTTATAAGGGGACTGAGCCATAGAGAAAGTATGGCTGAATGTTGGGCTGTCTTATCTGACCTACCAGCCGAACTGCACCATGTCATCCAAGTGTTCAGTTTTCTCTCATTATGACACACCATATGTCAAATCATACGATAAACCAAAATATTTGTCTGCATTTTTTGGTGGAAGTCATTGGATCTTTTTGGAGAACTGGCACACAGTGTTTTGTTTTTTTTTAACAGGTACCTACAATCATTCAGGCAACAGGATTTTCAACATAATGAGGTTTATTGAAGATGTGCAGAAGGTAGAGTTGCAGGAGAAAAGTCTGGAGGTGATGAAGACATTGATTAGCTTCACAGCAGTGAAAGAAACAGGTGGCGGCAGAGATAGGTGGCATTTCTCCGCTCTTACAGGCAATGTTTTCCAGTGTCATTAATATCCATGGAGGCAGAGAGGGTGCCAAGGTTGAGGACTTAGGGGATAACGTGACACTGGTTTATAGTGAGAAGCTGTGAGTGAAGGGAGGGTGGGGGCTGTAGTGGGTTGCAAATTTATGATTTCAAATTTATTGCAGTAGTATTTGAGGAGGATTATTTCTCTTAAAGCAAGCAGTTGGTGAGGAATTAGGAGGTGTCAGAGATAATGAATCTGGTGCTGAGGTGGAACTCGCTGAAGCAATGGTAAATTCACATTTGTTTATGGAGATATATCACTGTCTGTCACCATAAAAGTTGTCTGCGAATCACAGGAGGATGAGTCGTATGATGCCAAAAGAGGACTTACTGTGGCAGATGAGTAGGGAATGCTAAGTTGTGGAAAGCTGTATTCAAGGCAATGACGATGATGCCTTAGCTTCATCTGGCGTCAGGACAGAGGGGGCAACTTTTAATAAACACTCCTTATTAGTGTGTGCTGTAAAAATTATTAAAATAGATTTTCAAACAGGATGAGACTCACATGGCTGGTACAAAGTAGACTGCAACTGAAAATAAATACAATTTCAATTTAAAATCACTCACAAAGTGCCACGAAATGAAAGAAAGACAGCTGAACTAAATGTTTTAGGATTTGCAGAAAATAGTTCGACCAATGCCTTTTGAGGATGAATGGACTGGGAACATGTTTTTTCAGTAGTTGTCATGTTTTAAATCTACCACCACAATTTTCAGTGTTTAGTGCAAACGTTTTGCAATGCCTCCTAAACCTACTATCATAAATCCAGCTTGTACATACGCTATACTGGACTGTTTAAGGTGAACACAAAGAACCCTTTACCCTTCAGCAGATAATGTGAAAACAGCCCTCAGTGTCAAAATCTGTATATAATTTAAAATATTAAATTATTCAGCTCAATGAACATTAAACATCCAAACGATAAGCAATACAAGTGGATACTGTACGGTATTTGGTTTGGTTTGGTTTTTTAAAATTTACTTAAGGGACCTTGCCTTGACTCTCTCTCTCTCTCTCTATATATATATATCGAGAGAGAGAGAGAGAGAGAGAGAGAGAGAGAGAGAGAGAGAGAGAAATTTGCTTTATTTCCTGTACCTAACTCTTCACACTGCTTCATGTCACACATGCGCAGTGTGAAGTAGCAACTTAAAAGAGGTATTGTAGATGAACCATCAGGGTTGAACAGGATGAAAATAAATTGGTCCGTGAGGGAGGTAAAGGCCAAGAGACTACTGGCCTTTAGCTTACCCTCAGGGTGGCTGAGCCACAGAGCGGGACCTGTGGTCTCGGGTGGGGTGCGTGTAAAACACCACACTGTTTGAATGTTGCAATTAACAAAATGTCACAAATGAGTCACAAATCAGCCTTTCAAGGCAAGGTTACACATAATCATACTGAAAAGGCTATCCAACCACATGTTGGGAAAATTTCATGTTGAAGCTCATGTGAGACTGAGATCTACACAAATGAAAAGCTGGGAAAGAAAGTGAATGGTTCCTTCATCCCTTAATATTACAGTATCACATAGCCAACTGTATACTAAATATTAAGCCCCAATTCTGTATGTAAATATGATAATATTTTTTACATGCTGTTACAGTGTATCTTATATATGTTATGTACAGCTCTGGAAAAAATTAAGAGACCAATGCAAAATTATCAGTTTCTCTGATTTTGCTATTTAAAGGTATATGTTTGAGTAAAATTTACATTTTTGTTTTATTCT
>JAUMHL010000006.1:6480981-6498086 GCA_032362345.1 Sandelia bainsii | reverse complement strand
GTTTTTAACTTTTGTCAGATGTCAGTTTTACTCTGCTGCTGTGACAAGTGAATTTCCCCTTCGTGGGATCAATAAAGCGTTATCTTATCTTATCTTATTTGAATTTGACACATGCAACACTCATGCATTGTTACATTCAGCAAAATAATCCTCCTTAATGGCCATGTTGCCATGGCCAAATCCTGTAATTTTGAATGTAACAGTACTTTTAATATTGATTTGTAAAATCCTTGGATGATTTAAATGAAATGAATTTGTATATTATATATATGCTAATATAATAAAACATTCATTTTATTTTATTGCTTCTAACTGTACATATTGATACCGTCTCACAGCTGAAATCATTTGCAATGCCTGTAAGTGTGAAGCACGTAATAAACTACGTTGTAATTTTAATCATCATCATCATGTCTTCATCATCCAAAACATGTCTTTAAGAGAAACTATGTGCATCTAAAAAAATTTAATATTGTGAAAAAGTTGGTTTCTTTTATGTAATTTAATTCAAAAAGTGAAACTCTGATATATTCTAGATTCATTACATGTAAATTGAAATATGTCAAGGTTTTTTTCATTTCATTTGAATGATTATAGTTTACAGCTCTTGAAAATCAAAAATCATTTATGCACTCAATATATTTGGTCAGGGACTGTTGCGGCGTTATTGAAGACCAGGTTGCTTTGATTTTGCTTGACAATCTTCTTAAGGCTGCGGTCATCCCTGTTGTTTGTGCACCTTTTCCTGCTATACTTTTCTCTTGCAGTCAAGTTTCCATGAATATGCTTTGATACAGAACTATGCGTATGGCTTACCCTCCTTGTAGAGGGTGTTGATGATCGTCTGGACAACTGTCAAGTCAACAGTGTTTCCCATGATTGTGGTTGCATGTACTGAACAAAACAGAGAGATAAACAGCATTTATACTGAAAGATCAGTAATTTACTCAAACTCTAAAGTAAACATTCTGAAATACTAGACTTTTGGTTTTCATGAGCTGTAAGCTGAACAATAGTCACAATATTCCAATTTTTTGAGATGCATATTACGTTAAGTGTTTAATATCCCTAAACGGACATCCGGTTGGTAAATGCAAACAGTGTATCAGACTCAAGGCACTGTGAGAAGAAACCTTATTCATTTTCACATACACATTTTATTTTGCATCAAAGGATTGAAAAACGGCCCTACTGTATGTGGCGGTGTATTCCTGAGGGCAAACCAATCTGGCAGGTGAAGATTTTTCAAAGGGAGATCCATTCTCAGAACAACGATCAGCACAAAACCATCCAAACAAGTGTAAAGACGTCACATTGTGAATCTCATCGGCAGAAAACACTAATTGCCTGCATTTTAAAACTTTTCAAAAGATAATTGAATTTGGCAGTCTGTCAAGTCTTTACATCTTTATAAGCTAGTGTAAAACCGTTACCATTCATCAGTGTACACGAGAAAGTATAATTTCTTTGATGTTTAACATCACACATTAAATCTTGTATCTTATTTATCTTCTCTGTGACATTAGGACGCTCACTTTCATCTTCCTATTTCCCTTTACTGTCATACTGTCGTTTGAGTATTGCACTATCATCATGCCATTGTGTCAAAGAAACAAATATATATATATAGATATATTATTTATTAACATATTCTTTTTGGGAATGGCAGAGAAATTACTCATATTTTCCTATGTCTTTGCTTTGGACATCAAAACTGATGCGTTGTTTTGTTACCATAAAAAAATGTTTTGCTGAGAATCATTGTTAGTATAACAATAATATGCATAATAGGATTCCCAGAAAGAAGTAGCCTATTAAACACAGATATTTTGGCATCTCATTTCCAAGTATTTACCTGTGTTCTGTATTTCTCAAAATGATTACAGCACAATCATGAATATATTTTCAGTTTATGTTCTGTTTAACATAGACATCCCTCTTTGCCATTACGATTCTCCTCCTCAGATGAGCTGACAATGGGTTTGTGCTTATTTTCACCAAAACGCTCTGTGCAAAGTACAACAATACAGTAGCTTCATCAAAATAAGCTAACAGTTTGAGCATTAATGAAAAAATGATTCACATTAATAAATCACAAAAGAGACAACAATAGGTTTGGCTTGCATAGCAAAGCAAAAGAAAGAGAAAAACATTAAAAAATATATTTACAAATTATGCAAGTCCTTTTTCTTTTTAATTAGTCATTTTGTTGTGATTTTTCTTCCTCATCTCTTCCTCACCGCGTGAATTGCTGTACACCATGTGACAAAAAATAGAAGCGGACATATAACATACCGTTTACTCTTTTGAAGAGGGGGAATGAAAGTAACACTGTGAGGCCGGTGTCTGTGTCTGTACATGACATTTACAGCTCTGCATTTTATCTCGCACCCTGTTCCTTCGTCTTCATTCTCTCTCATCTCGATCTTCCAAACATCATCCTGTGTCACTCGCAGAGAGAAAATCTCATAGCGCTTACAAACAAGGTGTCCTGGGACAGGCAGCAACTGAAGGGAACGATGCGTCACAAAGATTCTGAAAGAGAAGCGGGGAGACACAGTAAGAACAACAACATAAAATCTGGGTGACTCTAAATGTATTTGCATTTTATGCACACAGGATATATCTTAGCTTGGATTCAAGCTATTTATTTGTGGGATTCAAGACTTTAAGCAGTTTACATAGAAAAACTCCATTTGTTGTCACTTGACTTGTGATTGTTATTCTACCTTTAAAGGGAAATTCTGGCATATTTCAGAGAGTTAAATAACCTCGTAACCATAATGGCCTTTGCAAGCAGCAGCATGTTTACTTTTGAAATAATTCACAAAAAAATGATGTTTATCTGTAAAGCTGTGTAGCTTTTGGAAAGCCAGCCTTTCCCTGAATCACTAGACTGGAGATGAGGAGTGTAAAATTAGCACGACTTGGACTAATTCTTCCTTTAATTTTTCAGAGAACATTGTAATCAACTTGCTAAAAAGCAATGGTTGTCTGACACAGCATCCATTTACACAGATTTCTCAATCTAGCACTCGCCTTCTTAAAAGGAATGATGGAGCACATCTACAATTTTGATTGTCGATTGTCCTTTGATTTTAATGTACTGTCATTACATTGCTTTTATCTTCATTCAGAGATATACACTAATAACTATATTGTGGTGCGGTCTAAGCAGAGTAGGGGCAAATCTGACTTGTCTGAACTTTCTTTACAAAAGAAGTGACAGGCCTCAAATTACCAGTGAAGCAGCACTCAGCATGCTGTTTTTAAACTGCACTGAATTGAAAATTGCATCCTTTATTGAGCTTTATTATGTGTGTTATTATTTGTCAGTCAGGATATGTCAAAATAAAACTATACATGGATGAATAAAAATCTAAATAAAGTTTCAGGAAAATCAGCAAATAATTGCTCTCCACAGACAATTGCTTGCATCAGGGTACATCCATTGTGTATTTGAATATGTTCTCATGAGAATAGACACTCACAGTGTTCCCTCTTCTCTGTGCTGTTTGTGGGAGGATCTGTGCCGAGTCTCTTGTGGGAACCCCTACTCAGAGTGGCCCTGTTGGATGATGTTGTTCCACTCCAGGAAGCCATATGCTGCCGCTCCAGCGTCGACACGGTCACCATGCACTCCTCAGAAGGGTCTGAGGCTGCAGCTGCCCATGAGCTGTGCATACGGGAGCCTACACTGTGCAGGGCTTTCACGGCAGGTGTGTGGGCTGTTGAGTGGATGGTAGAAGACGACAAAGGATAAAAATCTCTAGAAATCTCTATATAGGCTCTTCTCGTTGGATTCACTCTAATTGGGGATTATCTGACAAATAATGGCTGAGAGTGTAAAAGAGTTGACTCACCGTCTGGGTTGGTGTCTCTTCTTCTGGGCAGAGTCCCAACCTTGTCAGTGTGAGGATTGAGGCCAGTCAGTGGTGCCCTCTTGTGGCCAAGGCTATGTGTGCCCTGTACACCATGATCTACAGTGCCAGAAAAGTCTGACTGACACTGCTGGGAGGTTTTACCTATGAGCAGCAAAGAGAGGGTTCATGATGACACTGTTTCTATCCCACATATTTGTGCAAATGAACAGCTTTGTATTTAGAACTTAGTATATGCATGCTTAGAGAATAGTGTTAGGCCTCAAGATATATTTTCTTTCTTTCAAGATTGTAAACGACAGGAAATCTTTAAAGTTTTTAAAACTTTTCAACTTTCTACTGTTTTCTCAATCAGACGTCATGGAAAGTGCTGTATAAACAAATGGGCCATTTAAAGCATTAAGCCACAGCTGCAGTGTGGCACCCTCTGTGGAAATACTGCCACCACACTAGCTTTGTTCATGTTTTGATTCACTGGACTGAAGATATTTTCTCATTCTGCCTGAATGCACTTCTAATACAATTACTTACAATATGTGTCAGCTAAACGTGGGATGATAAAATGTTTGCATTGCTAACGTTGGTAAATATTTTTAGTCACACTGACCTGTAGTCTGCCCTGCAGTGGGTTATTAAAAGTGTTGAACTTTCTCAGTGCACAAGTCAATCTCTTAGCTTATCAAACAGTGGTGTCTAAAAATGGTCCAGTTCTGTTCCTGTGGGAGAAACTTTCAAGTTTCCCTATAAAAAAGCTCTTTCAGACAAAACCCTATTTATAAATATGTCAAATCTTAAATGTTAGACATGCAACTTCTCAGTAGAGCCTTACTAAAGTCGTGAAAATATGTTACACTTTTGATGTCTATGCAAGAATGGTTTCAAGTAATCTTTAACTGTCTGAATAAACAGCATCTACAATTTACACTTCGGTATCTGAGTAATAATTATGTTTAAGCCAATAAAACTGTTGACCCCAAATATGATTTCAACATCAACTCTGAATGTCAATCACTGTCCCTGCTGGTGACATAAACATGTCTGATCCTTATCATCCTAAAAGCAATCACGTGCCTAGTTCATGGGGGTGCTTGCATTAAGCCTTGATTAAATTAGTCATTGTACGCCAGGACAGCCAACACACTGCAGTTCAGCCTCTTTGGCCCAAACCCCATTGGCAGATGTAAGGATGATTCTACAAAACCTCTTATGTTAAAATGACATTTCTGCACGTTCAATGCAAATGGTTAATTAAACACTGTGATTGAAAACTGTTTATCAGATATCCATCACTCTGACCTCAACACACTTCAATGCCATATAAGAGACACCCTTTTCCTGCAGTGGGACTAAACATTGTAATGGTGTTTAAACTGTGTAAGTGATAATCATACAGCACTCAAGGACTGTGACCTCACAAGCTATAAGTAGGAGTGCAAAGTGTCTTTTTAATATCACCTGTCCACAGTTATTTGTGAAAAAATTCTGATAAAAACACATTTCCTTTTGTTTCATTCTTACAACTCTAAAGCCGAATGCTCACGTTGTTGCTAATAATGTTAGTAATGTTACTAATGAGAACATCGACAGCAATCCATAAGGGGTACAGAGAGCAATAATTATTTCTTGTAAATAAATATTTAAGAAAGAAATCACATCCTTATAGCCATGCTCAGAAATGAAGCATCCTTAGAATAACAATAAGTTAATATTGGTGATTAAAAAGTATAATATTATTCTTGAAATTATGCTCATATTTAATCTCTAACATTTCTATACATTCATAAACTCTGTGCTTTATTGGTGAAATTGTTGCCATGTATTTAAACAATGCCTGGGATAACTGCATGTTATTGTATCTGTTATTCATCTACATGTATCTGCAGCTGCTGAAATGTTTCATCATATTTTGTGCAGCAGAAATGATGTGATACAGAAGCCAGTTAGTTGTGGGCCGTCTTTCTTATTCTCACTGAACCCGTGTTCTACCTATTTGAAAGAAATTACCTCATGGTAAAATTTACTAGTGTACCATGTGTCAAACATACCTGAGCCCTCAAGGTTATCCATGTTGTGAGCAGGAGTGTATTCAAAGCCACATAAATTCTTTGACACCACGGCGTATCTTTCATCCTCCTCCTCTTCCTCGTCTTCTTCAGAAAGGAGAGTGGCTCCCAAATCAGAGCCCAGTGTATTCGACATGAAGTCCATTGGAGGAATGGTGTTGGTGTTGGACATGTTAGGACTGCTCTTCATGTGCCTAATTAATTGTGGGGAAATAGTGTGTATTAATGAACAATATCAATTAAAAAAAAATAAATAGAGGTCAGATAATGAATGAAAATACTGCACAACACATTTCAGAATGCAGAATCAGTGCATATTCAGGAAGATAGAGATGCACTGTGCACAGACTATGAATGCCTGCAGTGATTTCACTGATTACTTTCTCAGTGCTGGTGTGTGTTGTGCTAACACAATGGAGTTGTAATTGGACCGGATAAAGGATATCTGGATGGGCAGGGCTGTCACCAACATGCCTGTTATCTCCTCCACAGCTGTCCTCCATGATGGCTCACATCCCGCCATAGACGAGATACATGCATAATTACCAACTCTATTTACTGATGTCAGAACAGCATGTTAGACTAAACCCAGTCTTTACCCTCCAATACATGTCATCACTGACTTGTCAAGTTTTCCAATGCGCCATCAAAGGTGTAATCAATGGAGAGCTCTTTTTATTGCTTGCATGAAACACAGACTGCAGGTTGGAGCTGACACATGTAAATACCAGCATTATAAGACGCTCAAACATTGGCAATTGATATGCAAAACCCAAACTATCAACAGAATAAAATGAATAAAATTACAGGTATCTCTCCTTCTCTGTGAAACAGACATATCTGGAAAAACAAGTCTGTCAAATGACTTGTTTCAACAGATGCATGCCTCTTTTTTGCGCCAAAAAAAGACATCTAATTATGAAAGAAAGATGGTTACTGGATCTTTAAAAGACCCTTACCATGTTTGCTTGGCCACCTCATATTGGTAAGCTCTGGTCAGCTCATCCAAGTGGGCCTGCAAAATGGATTGCATCTCCTCATGGTGGGCAGAGCTGAGAGAAGAGGACGAGGGCTGGCTGAAGGAAGCTGCTGCCGGAGAAGAGGATCGCCCTCTCAGGGGGGGAGTGGGACCTCTGTCCACCTCTAACTCATTGTCCAAATTCTGGTGGCGGTAAGTTTGGAGAGACATGGACGGGGCCCAGTTGCTGTCATATCTACCATGTGGACAAAATGGTTTCTGTGTTAATAAACACACTGACTTTCACACTGAACCACTGCATGCACATTTACTTTGAAGAAAACAGCAATTATATATAGATTTAATTACTGAAAAAAGCTTTTCCTCAAACTCTCTGATGAAAACTAAACACACTCTTCACGCATGTGGAGGTTATTGTGACCTCTTTGTTTGCATTTGTTTGTTTTTTAATTTCTGTTGACCTATATTTTTGTGTTTGTGTGTTGCGGGGCAGAGATTGATGAGATATGAGTGTATCTTACCCTCCTCCATGGTTTTCTTGGGGGTAATGGTCAAGGTCGACCTCTGTACCAGGCAGTGGGTGCATGGGTGGTGGAGGCAGGGGCATGTTAGCCCAACATGTCCCATTAGATTTAGAGGTCTTTGTTCCACCCTTCGCCTTCTTTTTCTTTCCAGCTTTTACACCTGAGGGTCAGTAAAGAGGCCAGGAAGTTGAGTCTTCTCTACACAATACTAAGAAATCCCTGACTACACTACCAACAAATATTCTACACTGGATTCACACACAGTAGCATGCATATAGTTTTTCCTTTAAATCTTTCTCTGCCATCTGAATCCTTTTTCAAACTTATCACCCTCTCTGTGTTTATTATTTCTCTTTTTGGCGTGCTGACTAAATGTTGATATTTCTTGAAGGCATCAAAACCTCAGGCGAAGCACTTTAAATTCCTTCCATACAACTTCCCCACTTGCTCTACTTTTTCCTCTGTAAAGCCTGACATTTAGTCGAGCACATAGCCTACTGTGTAAAAACACAAATGTACAGACCGGAATGCCTGCATGACTTTACTAAATTCATATACACTGCATAAATAACTCAACACTGAGGGATTTTCCGCCATCACTAATCAAGTTAACCCAAAGAAATGCGTCATGATTGTGTGACATTTCTGGGCTAGATAAGCTCCCAGGGTAGAATTGTGATGAAGACAGAAGAGTAATTAAGAACATTTTCCTAAGGGTCCATTTTCAGTGAATATGTAAATAAATTCCCTCCTTTCCATTTTGCTCTTTCCCTGGCTTACTTTGCTGATTTCCTTGTGGTAATTTCACTGAATAAAAACTTATTAACTGTCTTTTTATTGTAAAAATATTGCCTTTACTTGTCTCTAGAGCTCTACTACAGTCCTTATATACCCAAGAGTGCAAATATGACACCACAAAAAAAAACAAAAAACAACGCTCTATCTTGCACATTTAATCATGGCACGTACCATTGCCAGGGCGCCTGTCAGTTAGTGAGTAGCCCAGGTTTGCTATTTCCTGCTGGGCTTGGAGAGATGCCTTCCAGCGGGGATCTGGCCTGTCCACAGCCAGCTCGTGGAAACTGTTGGATTGGAGTATCTGAGTGGTGGCGTAGGGGGTGGGCTGACTTCCTCGCGCTGGGCTACTGTAGCCTGCTTTACCCATGAAGTCAATACTGCTGTAGATGGCACCATCAGACAACATGGTGCCCGTCTTCTCCACTGCTGCGGATGGTAAAACATCTGAGCCAAAGGAGGAGGGTGACAGAGTGAGGAGGGAAAGGGAAAAGGGATCATGGAGAGATACACTGACATGAAGTTAACAATCTTTAAGGTCATTAACACTCCCTGCTGTTGTGGTACTCTGTATTAGTTAAATACGGGTCTCAAATGGACTTGATATAAATGAAAGTGATTATCTACAACCATAATTAGCATGCAACACACCATGGGAGCCTGGTGGAGTGTTCAGAAGAGGGATACTCAAACAGTGATAACCTTCAGCTCTACTGTCTTGCACATATAAAGCCTGCAGCCCCCTTAGGGCTCCAGTGGGCTTAGAGAACATACAAACACACAAATATACAATGCAAACACATATTTGGACTATCAATCTCATACTACCTTTAAAAATGCACAATGGCAGGGCATGAGAAAGAATGACGGGCAAAAAGTATATGCAAATAGCAAAATTTAAAGCCAAATATCAGGCTTGTCAAATCAAATTAGCAAAGTATAGACCTCAAAGGCTCTTTTAATTTGTGTGTGTGTTATTGTTTGTGTGTGCATGCTTATGTGTGATGTCCTGTCACTGTGCTTCCCAAGGGATGAACATCAAAACTGTCCAACCAGGCATTGCTAAAACTGCATTCACCCCGTCCTGTTTATATTTCTTACCTCCTCTGCCAAAGTTGTTCCCACCCTTCGGACTCCCTAAGACCCCATTTGCCGGGAGGCTCGTGGAGGGCCAGGAGTCAGCTAACCAGGGAAGACCTGGGTCTCCAGCTTTCAGCAGCCCTGGACGACTGTGAGAAGATGTTTGTAAAGAGACAAAGAGAGGGGGTGGTGCACTGTTAAATATCCAGCGTGCACCATAAAAGTATTGCTCATTTTCTCTGTGCTGCATCAACAACAAATTGATGTGAAAACTCATTCAGCATATTTGCACCGGTGGAGCAGCCCAGTGCACCAGCAACTATTTACAACAGAGAGACATAAAATGGCAAGTCTATAAATCAGACTTCTGTCTCCCCTTAACTCCAGCGCTCCTAACTCTCCCTGAAGAAACAAGGCAGGCATAAATACACACTAAATCCACTTTAGAGCCTTAGCACAACAGAAATTTACATTTTAAATTGAGAATCATGGACAGCCTCTGGCAGATCAGCTACACTGGTGCAACATCTCCATAGCAACAGAGACAGCAAAAGCCCATTAGGTGGTTTAGGAAAGCTACTGTGTAATTTTGTCTTAGTAAAATACAACAGTCGTGAATACAGGTTTTGACTTCAAGGTAGGAAAGTTGTGGGCAGCAATTCAGGGAGAAATAAATATACTATTATCAACCATGTTGTATCAGCTGTAATAAAAGTGGAAAAACATCCACATGCCTTATGCATCAGGTCTGCATATGTTTACTTAATGTGTAGCTACACTGAGAATTTTCCACAGTGTCTGTAACATGGGAATTGTTCACAGCTGACTTGATGATGGCTCAAAGGTGTTCAAACAATTATGTCAATAATTTCCCTTTTAAATTACACAAGCATATACATACATTTACATACATTTCCTTACAAACACATGCTGATAACACAATGACACATATGTGCATATTCAGTGTGGAGATACACACTCATGCACGCAAAAGGGTTAGCCAAAAAACTGTTTATTTTTAGTGCAGTATTTCCAACACTAGTTCTGGCTCTGGGCTTATATGCTTGCTTAGGTGTGACAAAAAAGAAAGAGGAAACAGGGACTAACAAAACAGAGGACCTATATTCTTTAACTTTCTGAAAAGAAATTCACCTCCCTGGTACACTTTCATATTCAGTGCATAGACAGAAATTCTCATGGCCACTGCATGGAGTTTCAAGATCCAACACTTTGTTGTGCCATCCCCACGTACGACCCAATGTAGTGCACTGTATGCCAAGCTTTTTAAACAGCGCATTCATCACCTCTCCCCTCCTCCCACGACCTTGCACTCTGCCAGCAACCTCAAATCAACTGAGAGAGAGCCAGTGAATAAAACAGCAGCCCACCTGCATTAATTGGTAGCACTCACTTCAAAGGAGTGATTAATGATTTCATCAAGTGAACATCAGTGCAAATCATACACTGATATGAGTAAGCAGGGGGAATATTGGAACAGGTATGCAAATTCTATTCATCATGAAAGAACTCTTCATCTCAGGTATTACAATGGGCTTTTGTCATTGAGAAGGCAGACGAGCATTGCACTGTAGCACTAAAATGTCAGTGGCAAAGCTCTAGCTGTAGGGTTTCTTGATTTTTTTATAAGGTAATTAAAATTCTCACCTTCCGTTTCTGATCAGGCCTCTGTCTCTTTGGAAAGTGACTTGAGAGAAAAAAGGAGGGGAGGAGACAGAAAAATAATTAAACCACAATTATTTTGTCTCAAAATTGCACAGCACCACCATCAATTAGAGTGACTGATAGATTACTGCACTCGAGAACGTAGACAGCTAAATGGCTGTGATATTTTAAAATGTAATGCACAATGTAAAGACATACCTGCGCGAGTAAAGGTGAAGGACTGGACTGCAATTCAAAAAAGACAGGAAAAGTGTTCACATCAGAAGATATAGACGTAAGTTCATTATAGTGTAATGAACTGTAAAAAAATTCATGAAATCAGGTGAGGAAATATAGATCGAGTCATTTCATCCTTGCTTTGTTTGTTGATGTCAGCACTGACAGATTTTGATGAAATGAGTGGTAATGCATCTATCCACTGTATTTCATCATTTTCAGAAATTACACTGATTGCCCGAGGGTCTAGTTCTGATGAAGGTGACACATTTGACCTCTTTTGCCCTGAGGCTGCATTGTCATTATTTTACAACATACTTGTCCACACTCCAAAATTTGGATATAGGAGAATATTTTATATTGACAGTTCCTGTTAAAAAATGGAAATGTGATATTTTGGAAATAAACTCCTCAATTTGTTTTGAGAGAAGGGATCAGAGAAGCAGCACTCAATCATGTAAATCCCTATTGAATTAGGAAATCACAGAGCTCCCAAGTCACTGCAATGAATCCTGCAACACAAATTATGATAATGGCACACAGCTATATGCTTGACTCACAGAGGGATAAAAGAATATCTCATACCTAAACCTAGATGTGCCTCGTGTTGCTGTGCAAACAACACCAGCTATAGTCTGATAATGGTAGGGCATGTTAAATTACTTATCTCACATGGATGTATTAGAGTGTTGAGATGCAGCGCTGATGGAACTCAGCACAGTTGATGCACATCAGTGCACACTGAATTAAAGTAAATAGGGCTTATTTCCATCTGTGCTGAATCTATCTCCTTCGTCCTGCATTTTAGCCAGCTTAAATGGAGTCACATCTGTGATTACATCAGCTTTCATTTGAGGGAGAGATCTATTGTGCTTTGAGATTCTGTGTTGGTGCAGAACCATGTAAATTGATTTTTTTACCTGCATAGTTGCTTAGTCCCTTCCGTTTTTTCCTCCTCCAGTATAGCCAGGCACTAAAGCCCATGAGGACGATCCAGCAGGCCCCTCCCAGTCCAGCGATGAAGGCTGGTTGCTTCACTACGTCTGAGATGCTATTGTTGCCCTCTGATCCAGTCATTACGTCCCTCAGTTCTGCACCTGAGGGTACCACACACAAATACACAACGACAAACACGTAAAACAATCAATAACAAAGGAATGGTTAATTTTCAGTTTAACTGCATGTGAATGAACAAATTATTGTATTTCAAGAGTTTCTGCATTTAAAATGTTGGTACAAAAGTAAAATTTCCTATTCCATATTGTGGTCTTCTACATTCAACAAAGCATGGCTTCAATGTGACTAAACATGTACAAGAATTATGAAAAGGACAAGAAACGCTAACAAAAGACATTACAAATTGTGTGTAAAGGTTTATTATATTTGCAATAACAGTAAAAAGTCCATATTCAGATCAAAATATGCACTTTAAAAAGAAAACCAAGACAGCATGGAATACTGTATACCAAACATCAAGCCACATGGACCACAGAAGCACCAAAAGTAAATGAAAAACTAAAAACCAAAAAAACATGCAGGGCAACTGGGACAAAAAACACAAAAATGAAAAAAACAGCATCAGTGCATCCAATATGTAGGCAGAGTTAATCAATTCAGCAGTGCACTTATCAACTTGAGCTGCAAGACATGAGATTGACAGAGCAGCTCTGGCAGAGTTTGATTTTCTGTTGCGGCTACTGTGCTGTGAAATTAGATTCACAGTCTCCAGCAGGAAACTCCCTCTGTCATTAAGCTTCAGTCCACATGCCTGTGTTTCCCTTTCTCTGTGCGTTAAAGGTGTTATTACAGTATATATCAGTCAAAAGTCACAGATGAAGAACATTTGGCCTGGGCTCCCATATTGATTTTGGGCTTATATACTTCTGGCATCCTTTAGCTATTTGATCAGATGTGATAGGCTGATAAGCTCCTACAAAAACACTGTCTACTTTGTTAGCGCCAGCTGCCCACATATTGAAGAGGATTATTGATATGGCTAACAGTATTTGGCACTGTGTTACCAGACACTACACTTAATGAACCACTATTGATTTCTCAGCAGACATCTGTGCAATCTTCTTTCTTGAACTGTGATAAACTGATAAATCATTTTTCCAGACCCCCAGTCTATGATGAAGACCTAGGTCCCAGATTATAAGGTCATTTCATTTGACTCCAGGTTTGGTGTGTGTGAGTGGATTACCCAAAATGATGAGCTGGGGTTTGCTCTTGACTCCCACCCCTGCGCTGGTGCCCGCTGCCACCTCGACACGATACTGCACTCCAGTCTGCAGACCCGCAACAACCACTGAACGGATGGTTGCATCCACAGATTTATTGACATGAAACCGTGTCTCATTGGCCAAACACCAGATCTGACAAAAATAGACATGCCAGACAGAATTCATTGTAAGGTGGTATAGTACAAAATATTCAGCTTGGTACAGTGTACCAGGTGCAGGGTTTGATCCTACCTTGTACTCCTGGATGATACCATTCTGTTGGTCAGCGGGAGGAGGGTCCCATGACACGCTGATGGATGTGCTGTTATGGCTCCCTACTGTCATTACTGCGACTTGCTGTGGAGGTGCACTAGGTGCTGATGGGACAGGGGGGTGAAAATATCACAGAAACAAAGGCAATACATAAGAAAAATAAAATAATTCACAATAGCATAGCATTGTTTCATAACAGAGAAGGAAGTGTCTTCTGTTTTGATCACATCAGAGGAGGATTTGTGTCACTAGCTCAATTCATATTCATACAGCCAGCTATACAACAAGGAATTTCTAAGCCAGTGTGGCAGATGGCTACCAGAGCACTTCTTCTCAAATTCATATCTTTATAGCATTTTCTGGGGGGGTGGGGGGAATAATTCTTCCATTACACTGAGTTTAAGATCCCACTATATTACTGACATCCTATGATATACACACTGAGCATGGGAGGTACACATTGTGCTTTTCTAATTTCTCAAATGATTCCAAGCACACCAGCAACTTTCGATGTGAATGGAATTTCCTCTGACAAAAAAAATAAAAAATAAAATCTATGACTAGCTAGCATCACCCTTATAACAAATTACCACCACTGAGGACAAATATAAATCTTTCTAAAGTAGCTGTATTCAACTTTACATATCTGAATGAAAATGTCCATTTCTTATAATGAAGGTTTTGAGAGATGGTTTCTGCACAGAAATACCTCACAGTGCCAAATTGAAATTCTCTCTTTAATGGGTCATTTCTAAAATGTACCACTTTGGCCTGATAACCTGCATAGACATCAGTGATTTAAAGAGGCTGCAGGCAGCAGGAGGCAAACACCATATCTATGTAACTGAGCAAATCATCAACGGACTGCACAACCACACTGGGCACATAGTTTCTCATGATTCCCATTAAAACTACCATTATCTTCTGACTGAGCAGATGAAATAACTGCTCTGAATCCAATTACAGAACCACAAAATAATAGTGCTTTATGGAGTGGGTCCATGTAAGCAAGGCGCACAATGTCACAGCAATGCAGAGGAGCCAAAGCAGGTGGAACATGACATTTGCCACCTGGTGCAAACAAAACAACCCCAGATACTGACTTAAATTCTCCAGATGGTCTGAGTTTTATAAATGGTGAGAAGTGCAATGAATATGTGTCTCACAGAAACAACAGCAAGTCATGTACAAACTGCGTGTAGTGGTAGATCTGATTTAATCAGGCCAGACTATGTTCCAAGTACAGTAAAGAGTGTCTGTGCCAGTGCTGAGACTGACCCAACTGGATAGCGCTTCAGTTAATTTATATAGTAATAGATTTCTTGAGCATTAAAGATAAAATAAACCCCCTACATGATTTCATTCTTTGCTTCAAAGAGAGGTTCCAAGCACATTTGGTATATCTGCAAAATACTTGACGGCATGGCAGTACAAAGGAACTAAATCAGCCAAATGAAATGCAGTTTATTTTTATTAACAAATTGACCCGGCCTCCCTTTGGGGGTGTCCATACTCAGTTATTTAGACTGTATCAACATTCTGAAGCAATTACTGTCAAAATAAAGAAGATTCTAATCTTCAGAGAGAATAAAATAATTATTTAATGATAGGTCAGCCAATATAAAGCTCAAGAAAATATCCTGTCCTTATGATATATTTATGCTAAATTCCATCTGGCATAGATAAAAATAACACTAACTCTATAAATGCAGATAGACTCTAGCAGATAACTCAGAGCACCTCTCAAAATTCTTGGGAAAACAAGGCTTGTCCGCATTATGTATTTAGTTTTTAGTATGTAAAGTATGACCAGTAAGTAATGATTAAGTGGAAATGCAAAAAGTGGAAATCTACTGAGGTAAAAACAAACAGAAAAGATATAGCACAACTTCAGCTAGTAACAGTTTGTTTATCTGTTTCAATATCCAGATGTCTTTTGCACTAGCACATGAAGAAGATGTAGAATATAGTTGTGGCTTAGAAAATAAAGTAGTGGAAATTGCACATCTGGACTGTAACCAGAATCCTTGGGCATGGGCCAAAAGCCATCTATCTACTAGGTTTTGAAATATCTTTCCAAAACAACAACAACAACGACAAACCGATATTTATTTCAGATCTGCACGTTTTATCAAATACCATCCTGACGCGCTGCTTGCTGATGCAAACACACCCAGCAAAAAGAAGTAAGTATACCAATTAGTATTACCTCTTCCTATTCATTCAATTCCTACAAGTCAGCAGTAAGCCCAGCATATCCACAACTGTTACATAGTCTATGTGGAAATTTATAGAATGAACAGTAATAGCAGGATGATAATAATATTAATGATAGTAGAGCGACGGAAGTCTTGTATAGTGAGCATTAAAATGTGTATTCAGCTTCATACTGAACACATATTTCACATTACAATCAGGAAATTTAATATAAACTGAGGAGCCACATCATTAAATCGTGTGATGGTGATTTTAATGTTGTGGTGGACAGAGGTCAGCATGAGATAAATCTAATGCTGGTGATGATCGACAGGTGTGAGAACACACAGAGCATTGCACCATGCTGCGTTTGGGGCTGCCCTCCACCTGCCCACCATAATGATCGGAGTGAAGCTAAATATATATGTTTTTGTTTAGCTGTTAATTGCACCATCGAGCAAGTTACGATCCAGTTTGCAAAATGTCATTTCAGTGGTGCTGTTTCAGCAAACTGATGGAGCTTGCCCAGTCAGTCAAAGGCTTACATTAGGAGAAGACAGGAAGCATTAAGTGTAGTTCCGCAATTTCTGTATGTACAAAAAACAATCCCTGAGGATGAATAATGGCTACAATACCAGTAATGACTTAGTATAATATTACAATAAATAGTCACAACAGCAGAAAAGGTCGAAGAGTATGTTCTTAATAATATGACTAATACTGATAATAAGACTGATGAACACAGTAGCTAGAGAGACATTTAAAGCAATTGATGATGAGGGAACAATTAAGTTTTTACTCACAGCTGTGCAATTAAACAAAAGGTACTTAAGCCTAATGTCCTGATATACAGGATATAAAGTGGTAAGCATAACCTGTTATGCAAATGATTGCATCAATTAAGCTAATTAATTCACAAATTACCAGGCATTTCTATGCCAACGTACTCTTAGGATTGAGGAGTTCTTTTCTGCACAGAGCGGCCTAGTCTTTTATCTTCGCCAAGCCCCTGCCTTACTATCACATCCTCATCTCAACAGCTATAACTGTCTAATACTTTAGCACATAATACTTCTTCTTTTGATTTGAAATAAGCAATGGTGGAAAGCAGCCTATATGTTGTAACTGAGAGGAGGATGATGTCTAAACTCCTCTCAATCCTGGACAATCCCTCCCACCCACTTCACAGTGTC
>JAUMHL010000006.1:6468451-6480881 GCA_032362345.1 Sandelia bainsii | reverse complement strand
ACGGAGAGCTGCTGTAACATGCCAAAATAATTTCCCTCTGGGATTAATAAAGTGTTTTGAATCTTGAATCTTGAATAGATGACAGTGATAGTGGTGATGTCACAGACCTACTGCCTCTGGCCACTTTGTTGTCTCAGACAACTCACTGAAGGGTTTTGAGTATCATTAATCTTGATGCGCAATTTTCCCCTGTATGCAGTGGCAAACATCAACTGTTCTGACCTCATAGACCACTAAGATGACCTCTGCTAGAGTTTCTCAAAGGCTGTGGCACATTCCCAATCTACTTTTGATGGATAACCAGTGTTGTTTCTCATAATTCTGCAGAATAGCACATTTCTAGACTAGAGTATTGGCGGGTTAAAACAATTTTTCCTTCACCATGATCTTTGTTTCCAGAACATAGCCCTAGTAACTAGAGCATGTCTCAGTTGGAAACCTCCATGCTCCTGTATGGACATTTTAATTGTACTCCAGTGAGGTGAAACCACTGTGATTTTCTCATCATCAGATGCTAAAAGTTAAAGTTTTCTTTCACATTAATTGCCTCATCATTGCTCTCAGTATGAGCCATATTGTAAACAGTCCAAGTGATGTGACAATTAACTACATGAAGAGGTCCCCTTGTCCAGGCAGTAGCCACAACATATTCTTGACCTTAGGAATAGTAGTTTGACAAAACAATCCCACCCCAAGGGCCACTTACTTGCTCTTATCATATGGTCTACATCGGTAGATGAAGTTAGATTTGTTGCTAGTACTGATTGCCAGCAAAAGTAAGCCAATGTTGAGTTGGACTATTTCTAATGTCAAAAATAAACTATCATGAAAGTTCTGAAATTATTTTCTATTATTCTTTAGCAGATTTATGTTTTATATTTCACAATGGAAATCAAACGTGGTCACATCCATGTTTGCTCACATATGAAGTATGTGTGAAGAATGTGGGGCGGCACATAGTTATAGTTAGCATTGTTGCATCATAGCAAGAATGGTGCGGGTTCGAATCCACAGCTGGGTGCCTTTCTGTGTGGTGTTTGCATGTTCTCTTGCATGTGTCTGCGTGCAGTTAGGGTTAGTAGGTTAGAATGACTCTAAAGTGCCCATATGTGTGAATGGTTGTCTGTCTCTATATGTGAGAGACTGGCCTGTCCAGGTTGCCCAGTAACATCCGGGATGGGCTCCAGCACCCAAGCGACCCTTGAGAGGAGAAGCTGTTAGGATAATGGATGGATGGACATCAATTTGTGGCACAAACAGTTAGCCTACGTAGAATCAGCAGGTGATCACTTTTTGTGGCTAGTAGAAGGACAAGGAAGTCACCAAGAAATGTTATCACCAAGCTTACTGGAAGTTGAGGGAAGTTGTGTATGTTTGTATGTGTTAGTGTAGGTGGGGTCATATCACACAGGTCTGGTTGGTGTGTGACAGTGACATGGCAACAGGGGTCCACAGAGGAGCAGAGAGAGAGTTGAGCGTATGTCAAAGGAGACAGTTTTTGCCCTCCCCCTCTGCTCACCAACCCACAGAGGCCTGGGCTTGTCACAGAGCCCCACTGCGCTGTCAGGGAAACCTGTCTTCACACACAGGGGGCATGGCACTGCAGCAGTACGCATGTGTGGGTGGGTGTACTTGAAATGCCATAATCCATTACTATCTGGCTATGAAGCCATTACCAGCGGCTGCTAAATATAAAAGTAGGAGGAATCATTTACACAAGAGCATTTGCTCATGTGCAAGTCACTAAATCTTACATTTCTTTGAACTCAAAGAGAAAACGTGACAACATTTTGCTTACCTTCTTCCATGGTGCGTGCTGTCATGGATTCACTGTCTGCACCCTGGAACTCATTGAAGTATGGCCTTACTTTAATCTCATAGACAATGCCTTTCTTCAGACCAGAGAGAGTTATATCCCTCTCTGAGGCGACCTTCAAGTCCTGTATCTGCCATGGCCCTGGGGAGGGCAGCCCTGATGTTTGTCGGTACAGAACACGGTAGCCTTGAATAAACTGGGATGGATTCCCCACCTGAGAGAGGAGAAGGAGAGAGAGAGTGGGATGAAAATATTCTGTATGATAATGATGTGGGAGGTGTTGTACATCAGTCTGTAAACTACTTTGAAGCTGTAGATGAGCATTCAGTGTGTGTCCTCTGTCAATGACAGTGGACACTTGGTTAATCATACAGTTTAATTATCAGCAGGGAAACAACAAACTACATGACAAGAGTTGTAGTACATTTGCCAAAGCTAAACTCCTAAAAGTCAGAGACTTTTAGCACAGTCAAAATATTTAATCAAAATAGATTTTTTTTCTCTTTATTTCAGATTTTTATTGGTGCATTGTAAGAGAAGCGTAAAATATGTAACAGATACAACTCATAGTAATGGTTTGTTAACAGAGACAGAAGCAAGAAAAAGCTTTTACAAGTGATATATAGCAGTTGTTTATCATCAGACCTGTCCAAATACATTAGGATGGATCTCTTTTCTGTTCTCTCTCTCTCTCCCTCTCTGTAGCTTTAGTCTGCATTAACAAAAATGATTTGTATATCTAAAAGCATATAAAAGGAGGAAGTAGCCCCCCCAGACATTTTTGTTACCCTTTATTACTTGAAACATAATTTATGGTCGAGGCCATGAATCAAAATAAATTACCTTCCTCTGTGTTCACTTTCCTATTGTCTTAGAAGACGTCTGCAGAATTAATCAAGGCCCACAGTATACCTACCACACTCACGTACTGCCATTTAATGTGGCAAATTTGTCTACTCTTGTTCTATTCTCCAAAATCATGAGCCTTTCCATTATAATAATCTAAATGTAAAGCTTAGTCTCTTGCACACATAAATAAAAATAAAAATGGTTTTAAAAGTAGCCCAGCAGCTAACAGCAGTGGGTCGTATGGTTGCCTTATTACTGTGTTATGGGAATTTCTCACCATACTCAGTAGTTCCAGTAATTGAATAGAGTATGTAGCCTGAGGATAAATGCATAGATATGAATATGAATATAACGTGAAATATAGACTAGGCAACATAGACTTTTTGAAAATCACCTCCAAATCCAACCTTGCACATAAACAACTTGCAAAACTTTAGTTTGACATTGGTTAATGATGAAGTGCTCATTCCCCAAATGGAGTCCAATCAAATAACATCTGTGGACCTTTCAAAAAATGAACACTGGAAAGGGAAGACTGACCGAAAATAATAATGACTTTATTGATACCCTTGGGGAACCCAATGCAAGTATGTCATTTGGGTTCCCAATTCAGGTTTACTCTGTCACTGTGTCAGTCTAAAAGCACCTATACAGTACATGGTTGTTGTACCGACAAACAAGAAATAGCAGTGTAGTGTAAGCCCATCCTGGGTGTGTCATTAACCTACAGCAGCAGGCAGCAGAGACACCTTGCCACCAGACAGAAATAATATTTCCCAGATACAGTCCTGACTGTAGACTGTCTCCAGAAGAGACATGTGTAGCACCTAATGGTGATGTATTTATCCTGGATCAAAACATTAGTCTTGATTCCTGTATCACCTAAAACCATTCTAAATTGATTGAGCACCAGCTGTTCAGACTCTGAATGTGTCGCCATCCCATAATAGTTACTCTGTGTGTGTGCCAGCTAATCACAGTGACATGCCAAGTTCTAAAACAAGCTTAGATAAGTTTAGTGTTGCTTCTATGAAGTTAATGTTAGAACAACCACTATGGACCAGTGTACATTTTTCAAATGATATGAGTACTTACAGTCCATGTGACCTGCACAGTAGTGGAACTTAGGACCACAGGGTTATGCATGCTGACAACCACATCACCCAATTCCTTCTGCACACGACGATGGTCCACTCCCTGTGCTGTGGGACTAATGTCTGGGAGAATAAAAAAAGGATAAGAATTTAAAGTGGACTATATGCTTATCAGTTAAAATACATTGCAATACTCTTTTAGTTTTGTACCTTGTGTCCGAACAGGCTCTGACATGGGGCTGGGGTCCCCAAGCCCTTGAGCATTGACTGCTCTGATGATAAATAGGTACACAGTATTGGGTCGTAGATCCTTGACTGTGAACGCCGTGGTCTTCACATGATCTGCCACTGTCTGCCAGCTGTTACTCACTGATTGACTGTAGAAAGAAGAAATCAAGTCAGTTAGGAAGTACACTTTAAATCCAGAACATCTTTTTCAAATATCAACTGTAAAACTCTAAGAGATAGCCAATCCGGAATATTCTGTTTAAAACTGTCCTGCTTTGTTTGAATACCCACACAAACACCCACATCTGTTACTGCCATGAAAGTTCAGGGTCACTAAATGTAGCTCAAGGCCATAGGTCACAGACATACCCAAAGGCCTCAATGACATAGGAGGACACGGGGGAGCCTGCCTCTGGCCCCAGTTCCCATGACAACGAGATACTGCTCTTGGTAACATCAGTGACCTCTGGCTTGGAGGGCGGCCCTGGGAGAGCTGTTGCATTGTGAGATGAGAATTCTACGAGGTCAGTGGAGTCTGACAAAGGAAGAAAAGTAGGGAGACATAATGAATACCTGCACAGCATATTGAGATATTTTTTGTGCTTCATATGACATTGTGTTAATTTGTCACATTAATTATGTCTATTGAAACAGACCTCTGACATCCATGTAGGCACTCCATGATGTTTCCCCAGTTGAGCTTGTGGCAACGCAGGTGTACAGCCCTGAGTCAGACAGCTACGAAAAACAGATTATGACATTACCATTAACGTTCAAACAACCTAATAACTGAAACTAAAACTCATCTTTGGTCTTGTTTTCTTTGCTTATCCAAATCACAAATAAGACACCTTTTAGACAGTGTTCTATGCCCTTTACTTGACTGAATCCAATAGACTTTGCAACTCAGATCCCAGGTGGTTTATATAAACACTTACGTCAGTCTGGGCCTTTGAAGGAGATTCGCAGCTAGTAGTACAGTAAAAATGCATTAACCTCTACTGGCCTGCATTTGGCTCAAGAAAAGCTTGAGAGTGGATGAGGTGAAACTTTAACACCAGCCAATGAAAAAAAGAAGCCCAGTAAGAGCTTACATTAATTTTCTTAATTGATTTCCTCCAATAATAGTCACCCCCATTCTGGGAGCCATCAGCATTATCATCATCAGTGCTGACACAGGAAATATGAGATATGACAATCTATTTCATATTGGCAAAGCCTTAGGAGTCACTGACAACTACTATCTCTCTCAAGAGACTGACACAGGGAGAGCACTTTTATATTGCAGTTCCTCCGTTATATTACCCCCTTTAGACTCTGCTCACTGGTCCCTGTCCTTGAGTCCTTGATTCTTACTGCTGCTTCAGAGATTCAGACTAAATAGCAGCATTTAACGACTTGTAAAAATCTATAGTCGCTATTCATCTTTTAAAAGCAACCTGACTGCACTTGTCCACTTGAATTACATTCAGTTGACATCAGCTGGCAGACAAGAGGATTTCTCCTTCCTCTGTCACTGATTTCAATAGAAGGATGCAACATACACATGCAAAAACGCTAGATGTGTGTTTGCATGTGTACTGTGTACATATGCTTTGGATCCTTTTTAATAGTGTTTTTTATTGGCAATGCTGTGAAAACTAGGTAATCAAAATAATGCAACACAGACATAGAATAATGAGTCTAACGGCATTGTATACATGTCTAGTAGAATGGTAGAGTGTGAAGTGTGTGTATGTGTATCATTATTTTCTGGCACAAATCTACATCAGATTCATATGATATGCCACTGACTAGAAAATGTCTAAAAGTTAATTAACAACCCTTTGTTTTTACTAATTAATCCACAGGTCCTGATAAAAACCACTGCAAGTGAAACTTGATTGGTACAACTGCGTGTACCATATCAGGTAAATCAAAAACAAATGGAGTCTTGGTGAAAGATTATATTCCTCAGATGGATGCTTGTTATCATCCATTTACCCCAGGATCAGTTAGCTACAGGATTATATCAATATTGATTGCTTTTATTTTCTTTTTTTGCTTGTGGGCATAATTGTAATAACAAACCTGGGTAACACTTTAGATTACTGCTCCCAACTTACAGTGTAATTATACCACAATACAGCATATCTTGTTGTTATAATGCTGTACATGTATAGTACATAGCAATATTTACTTGTAGGTCCAAGGTAACAAAATGCAAAGATTGTGGACCAAGGGACTAACAAACTGGAAACTTGAAAATGACATAAGGTAAAATTTTATTTATAAATGCATTTTATATTATGTGGTGCATATATGACCTATGTGCTAAGAAACAATAGCACCTATGTGCTAAGAAACAAACAGAATACAGGATGAACATTGTTGAGCTACAAAACTGGAAATCTGGGGAGGATGGTGTAATGAGTATCTGCTGTGATTTTATTTCAAAATTCCCACATAGGTGGCTTACCATTGCAGGGGTACAGATGATAGATGATACTGTGGGGAAACCAACATTTTACCAAAACTTTATAATATAGTCGGCACATATAATACTCACCCTTACTATAAGGAAAAAAGGGAGTACCTGTGCATGTTGTACTTACCTTCTGGTAACTTGTCAAGCTGCATGTTAACACCTATGTAGTGTACTATGTAATCCAGTATTCCTCACCCTGGTGTTCTGAATCTGAAGGCTTCCATGGTCAAGCAGAGAAAACCGCGAGTCCTTTCCAAGAAGGCTGGCCCCATTTTTTCTCCAGGTGACCGTCGGCTCTGGGTCCCCAGACGCCTGACATCTGAGTAGGGTCAAACCTCCCAGGGCCTGTGATTGGTTGGATGGGCCTTGCCTGATGATGGGTGGCGGGCGGTCCTTAAGGGCTAAGGATAATAATCAGGGAAAAATTGTTATTATTTGAATACATTCTTAGCACTGTAATTTTAATGTCATGGTCATAGCATGAAACAACGACTATCTCTATTCTAACTGGTTAGATTTGTGAAAAACAATACATGACCTTATCACAAGGTGTTAATTTGTGATTGCAGTAATTGCATTAGTGATTGCAGGCCCAGTATGTTAGAGTTCAATCTGATGGATTTATTGTGAGCAGAAGTGACTGTTCTGTGAGCCTTTTCCACAGTATGGCACTGTGCTCATGGCACTGCATCACACCTTTGAGCTTTAATTACTAGGTGAGGATTAATGATGCCTAACCCATGGTGCTAATTACCTCACAACACATTCCTGCCTGTCCGCTCTCTTACTACTCTGACTCATGGCTGCACCTTCTCCCTCTTGGCATCTTTCCCCCCCACACACTAAAACTAAACTCTAAATTAGCATGGCAAGCAGAACAACAATACGTCTCTTTTAAAGCTTTTTAAAGCATGTTATATCATCCAGAAAACAGTCTCTGCACACTGCAACAATAATTTCTGGAGTGTTGAATCTCTCTAGGCCTTGTAACTATTGCCTGCTTGCAATTTCCTCACTGCTGCTCTCCACTGTTATCAGGTCTGTCTCCATTTGCACAAGTGTTTACAGCAGGTTCACCCTGCCTTATCTTTCATCACACCCCCTTCAGCACAATGAGGAACACAGCAACTCCAGCAGAATAGGAGAGAAATCAGGTACAACTAGGTTTAGCACAGTGTATAGTAAGCACTTCTATATGTGGTATGCCATTGTTTATAGAGGCTTAATTGTGTACATTTATGTGGCAAAAAAAACATAATCTACACTGTGTTTCGGGCATGAATCTATTAGGATTTGACTCATATTTCGCCATTTTGTATTAGTTGAGCATAAGATCATTCTTTAAGACAAGCAATCTAGCAAAGAAATTTCAGAAAAACATTACATCTATTGTTGTCATTATCCCAAGTGATTAGCGAGCCAGCAACGACATTTTATTGCTGTTCCTGATTTAGCTGTGGTTGAGTAAGAAATGCTATCAAATGCTCCAGCTTTGGTAACAAAGGTAATAATAAAATCTTGCTTTTCAAGGTTCTTCGTCTTGTATCACTAGCTACTCAGGCTGCAAAATAAACTGAATATTTTACAGTAGATTTTCAGATAAAGGGATGTTGGGAGACACATTTATTAGTTGTACGCCTACAACTGAATGAATATTATTAAAACATTAATTTGATTAGGTAACAGTATTTTTTACATGTAGCTAAAAAACAGAGGTGAAAGGCAACTCACTCTCCATGTCTTGTCTTAGGCTACTCTTTGATCAACAAGAGTACCAACAGCTACTATTAACCTCCAGCAATCATCAGTGAGACAGATTCTTCCACAAATTTGAAAAAAAATGTGTAGCTTGAGCCTGCTCTTGCCCTCAGTTTGGATTCACTGTAGCTACAGGTGATTGTAATAGTGAGCCAATTTCAAATTAACAATATCTCTATCATCTCAATTGTCTATGTGTATCCTCAGAAGGGTACAAAAAACTTTTAGCAAAAACTGTCTGGACACAATGCCTTTGTTTTAATCTTCCCTCAGCTTGCAATGTAGACAGTGTATGCATGTGTGTAAATCGTTACAGTAGTCAGGAGAACAGCACTTTCTAGTTCTACACAAAGATCACTATAGCTTCATCTTTGGCAAGTGCCACTGTTTCATGTCTAAATATACTAATAAAAAACATGTCTGCCACACATCCAAAGCAACACCCAGGATGGAGAACTATATATACACACCTTATCATTCGGTAGAGTAAACCTCTTGAGCTGGTTTCCAGTCTCAAGTTATGCTTCAGAAATTCCACTAGGCATCTTGCCAAATCTCTGTCCATCTTTGTTTATGGTTATCAATCAAAGATATTTCTCCTATGCCTTATGCTCAACAGCAAATATTTGGATATTGATCCATCTCCTCAGAGTGACAGAACAGGAGTCATTTCCTCTCCAAAAAACACTTTAGCAGATGTTGATTTAATAATGTGGGGGAGAAAAAGCCAAGAAACAAATGGAAAGAAGAGCATAAACAGCTCCCAGCTGGCAGTGGCTCAGCATTTAATGCTGACATTAAAGCTTTGTCAAAAAAATGTCTCTGTCATGGAGACAGTTTTATTTCAGTTTCAGTTCATCTAGATTTTTAAATCTTTTTTATTTTAAAGCCCAACATGAACCAAGTAAAACAAATAAAAAGAACCATCATCAAATAAAGAATTTGTCAAGGGTTATCAATTTAAAATACATGTTATTAGCTGACCCAGTTTGAACACTGCTAAAACAATGTGACTTTTCAAAGCTTAGTAAAAAATGTTTGATGGTTCCACAGCCTAAAATTTGAACAATGTCATGAAAAGAACATGACGTCGGCTGCTGAGACGAGATGATATCCCTTTTAAGAAGTTATTCTGTACCATCTATTCCTCAAATCAAGTTATCATACGCATTCATATAAGATGTAGTTACACATTGCTAAGTTTGTATTCATTATTGGAAAGGCTGCAATGTCATTTACCAGCCATTTGGAGTTATCCATCTAAATGATACCACAGGGGAAAGTAATAGCTTCATTCCGAGGAAATTAGCTGTGTATTGAGCCATGCAATCATGCAATACTGTGTTGAGTATTCAATAATACCGTGCAAGCATCTCCCTGATGCATAATGTACCTAACAGGATGTAATAATAAAGTGTAAGTATAACAGGTTTGAACTTAATTGGTATTGTAAACTGTGCAGTGCTGTAAGAGACATATGTTTAAAAATATATTTGTCATATTTTGTCCATATTGTGTCCAGACTTACCGTCTGCTACCTCAAGCTGAGCCTTGGCCATGATGCTGCCTGCTACAGTGAGGGCCTGGCAGATATAATACCCTGCATCCGAGCGTTGCACGGATGAAATGGTCAACTCTCCACTGACAGACACAGAAACACGGCTTTCTCCCTGTGTCGACTGGTTGGGAAACAGAAGATCCTGCAGGGAATGAAAGCAGAAAGTAAAGGAATTAATATGGCATTGAATTAGTATTGAATTTAGGCACTGAAACCTCCCTTCATTAAAACGAGAATAAGTTTTTGTCATTACATTTATTTTAACTTCACATCTTTGGCCAACACAACTGGCTTTAAAGGAATCACTGTTGTGATGCCTAGAACGTGATTACATATCCCAACAATTATGTGCAATCCAGTTAGAAAAGTGGGTCAATACCTCTTTCACACTAGGACTAAATGGCAAACCCTGCTGTGATAACTTGCAGACATGGTCGTGAAATTAACGCATCAGCATTGTCCTTTTCTGCACCACAAGCAGACAAGCTGATGGGCATGAAAGGACATTAGCCTGCTTTCATTATGTCTAATGATTCTAATGCAGCACATGGCATTATTTCTTGCTAAGTGATTTGGCTGGTCAGACTGGTGTAGATGTGATTATAAATGACCACTTCATTATCTGTATGTGAAACAGAACCACATTCTTCTGTCCCCTGGTTTGAACTGTTTTTGCCTGATCCATGGCCATACTTTATATTTTACATAATTTACTATTGCTGTAAATTTCTCAATTTATGTTTGGATAGCAATGCATATAGCAAAAGTGAAGCACTTCTCCATTATACACACATGCCTGCAAGCATGTTTTATCAAATTCAGTATGCTCACCTGGCTACCCTCTCGTTGCCAGAAGACAGTGGGCTGAGGTTTCCCCCTGGTCTCGCAGGGAAAGGTAGCTGTTCGTCCTTGTGCCACAATCTGGTCCCGGGGTCGCACCACAAACTGGGGCGCCTCTGAGGTTAAAGGTGAAAGAAACAATATCACAATAGCAACTTTACAGAGTCCTAAGTGAGATTTACAGGAGGACTAGTTAATAAAAAACTACCTGGACAATGTCCTGCAAGCTAAAAGGTTCATGCAAGTATTTAATTGTAAGAACTACTGCTTGATTATGTCGATCACACAAGCCATTCATCCATCTGCCAGAACATCAGAATGTGTCGTATCAACTAATTGGCAGGGGCCTTGATGCCCTTCTCTATTCAAGTTTTTGAAGTATACATCTGGACACCAATTCTGAAAAAAATGAGGTGGTAAATCCAGTGTTTCTACAAAAGACTGCCAGGAGAAGTCAGGGTCAGATAGTAGCAGTGTGGATATGTATGTTTAATATTAGTTTGATGAATGTGTTTGTGGAATGCCACAATGACAGTGCATGCATACTGTACATGTGTGTGATCAAAAACAAAAATAGAGCAACGCATGCACACTGGGATCAGCTCTTACTTACCAACAGGGCTAGCTGGTGACACAACAATGATGTGGGTGAGATTAACACACAACACAGAGAGAAGGAAGGCACAGGAGCAGAACAGAGGGACAGAAAAAGAAAAGAATGAAAATCAGAAATGAATGAGATGGAGTTGGGTTTCCATCCATGAAATTCGGGGGGGGGGAGTTCAGTCACCAAAAGCAGGTGATGGCATGGGCCTCAGGGAAATGGCACCTTGCTGAAGTTAGGGAGAAGGGTAACTAATGCCAAAAACCACTTGTTGAACAGATTTATCTCTAACAATTATGCCATTACAAAGTTTCTCGTGTAAATTAAACAGCTTTCTGACAAGTGTACTGTAGGGTAAAAAATAAAATAACATTATCTCCTCGTGTATCCCAAAAAATGTTGTTTAGTGGCAACTGGACTACATCAGTTCCAGAACAGATGAAGCCTTCTGGATAGGAGGTGAAATGTCTTCAAGAACCTACAAAACAAGTCCAGTTGCCACTGAACAACATTTTTTGGGATAACCATGACCTGGGCGACTGAGAATCTTCACAGACATCACCTCATATAACGTACGTTCATATAACATGCGCTCAATAAGCTCCTCAATTAGTGGAAATAGATTAAAAATTATAACTGAACGATGATCATTGACTTCTTTGGAAAATGGTGTGTTTTTTTGAAAGTGTTTATTACCTCAGACTTTTATTATTGAGTTTGTTCACTCAATATACAGGTTTTCTAATACCTTACCAAAGAAGTACAAATGTGGCTTACACAAAGTAAAATGTTTATTGCTCAAAATATGCCTTGATTGAAGTTTGGATCAGAACATCTAACTCTATCTCTAACTTAAAACAATCTATGTATGAATAATAGGAAAAAGTAGAACCTTAAATGAAAATATACAATTGAAAAAGAAGGAAGAGTTAATGTTATGGGATCTATGTTGTGCAGCATGTATGATGATGTATGACACAAAACTCACTCAGATGTTAAGAAGGTGATATTGATTGGTCCTAAGCCAAGTGTTACATACACTACTCACAAAAAGTTAGGGATATTTGGCTTTCGGGTGAAATTTATGGAAAACAGAAAGTTCACACTACAGTGATATTATATCATAAAAGTAGGGCATATAAGTAGAAGCATGCAATGGTGATTTCCTCATCTCAAACAATTTATTGAAACAAAAGCCAACAACAGTGGTGAGTAT